>JANDKE010001949.1:0-11798 GCA_027627275.1 Coprinellus aureogranulatus | reverse complement strand
AGCCGTCACTTCAGTAAGCATCGTTATAAGGCAACCCTCTCCTTACGAGCAAGAATGACCGGTGATACTGCTTCATGAATTTGTATTATTCCATTTGCGTCAATCTTCCCGAACCTTGGTCATTCCGTTTGAGATCCCCCTGGACTCCTGGAGTTCCAACAGGAGACTTGAGAGTAGATATCTTCGAAACCTTCATCTGGTTCGAGCAGTGCAGACACGGGGGCAAGGTCGATCCGCTCTGAGGATCTTTCAAGCCCAAATCCAACCTGAAATCAGACGCCTTCTATTAACAGGGGTATTTAGAGGAAGGAGCGAGAGGTCAAGGTCACAATAATTTAGTGAATAACTCAGACCTGCAAAGGTATGTCGTGCAACATCTAGCACGCTTCCAGTGTCACTCAAGCCAAGACGACTTCATCGACCCACTTGTCTAACGCCTCGTTCAACTCTTGCGTGGCCTCCGAGGTGACCCAATGCGTCGTATTGAAATTTGCGACCGTAAGATTGGGACAGTATGCTTGAGCTCCAGCTACCTGTGCCCAGTCAACACATATAGGATCGTTATGCGAGCCACCAAAGAAGACTGGCTTCTGGATCGCATAAGTGTCGAGAGGGATTTCTGCATTACATCCTCGTGAGTAACAACTTCAGAGGAAATACAAGCCTGAACTCACTCTCATCGTCCGCCCTCGTCAACCCATTGAACGTAATCTTATAGAAGTTAACAGGACCGTTGAAAGAGCCCTCGCCGAACTGCTGCGCGTGGAACTCCAGCTGTTCGTCAGACATGAAGGAGCCACGAGGTGTGCTGGAGTTGCTTTCGAGGAAGATACGCATTGCCCCTGTTGGTCCCATGTTGAATTTCTGGACGCGCCCGTCTCTAGCGTACCACACGTCGAAGAAGGACCGCAGGTGGTCCCGAATAACTTCAGGCCCGTCTGGAGAGCTGAGGAATTCCCTGTTGAAAATAACATCGTCAGAAAGGGTGGCGCCAGGTAGGTGGCATGGTGTATAGTACCAGTATCCGAAGTTCTCATACCCCAGGTTCTCAATAGCCTGTTGGAAGGAACTTGTGTGTTAGGTCCAGGTTCGACCGAAAAGACGCACTAAAATGATCCCTCACCGAGTCCCGTAGCTCCTCTATAGAAGTTCCTGTGCTCATCGGCGGGACGTAACCAACTGTCAGGAAGCCGAAAGCGAGGAAGCGTTCGGAGTAGAGGTTGGCCAGAACACTGGTAGTCTTGGATCCCCTGTAAGTCAATATCGGATGAGCATTGTGAATGGGACGGAGAGAGTTAATTACACGGTTACATACCAGTCATGACCAATAGCGACGGCATCCGTAACGTTCTCATGGTCCAAGATATCGACCATGTCTCTCGCGAGCAGGCTGTGCACATACGCGGAAGGCTCCGTAGGCTTGTCGGTTCCTCCATAGCCTAGCTGGTCAGGAGCAACGACGCCAAAGCCCTTCTCCTTGAAGTAATTGATTTGGGGGTGCCAGTCCACTGCAAGAGAGGGAAACCCATGGACGAGCAGGAGTGTAGGCTGTCCTGGAGATGGGGCGGAGAAGTAATAGTGGTAGTTGATACCACGCGACGTGTTGAAGTCTTTGAAATTAGGGAGGAGAGGATCGATGATAGACATGGCAGCTACATCCTGCGTCAGCGCAGTCAGGAGAAGTGGGATCTTGGATGGTCACTCACCTACTCCAAGCGCTCTCGTCGCGTGGTCCAGGAAGCGCATATCAAGTGGGGTCAATGGAGGATGTACTGAACCGCTTTGTCACGGAGACCTTTATACCTCTTGACTTCGCGCAGCTCCACGTTACTTCACAGTCGCGTTCCTTCTTTCATTCCGCGTTACCGCTGTAGGGGGCAGAGCGTCGACTTCGGGAACGCGGAACCAACCTGTATTAAGGATTTACTCCACCTTCTTTCGAGGTTCCGTTCATCCAGGGAACACTAGCAGTGTCTCTCGCCGAATTCAACTTGGCGGTCGTACCGCTTGTTCAGGTGGCTTAGAAACGCTGAGCATTATCAACGGAAAGGTACTAACGGGATGATGCTAAATGGTACACTCAACATCGGTAACCCCACTGGCGGCGGCTGATCTGACAGCCTAATCCCATCCTACCAGCCCATTTCGACGTCCACCGGGGCACCAGGATCGTGATACGAGTTGCGAGCGCCGGTTACACTCCTCGCCCAGGAGTCAATAGGTTGGTAGGCAGAAGGTCGGGCATGGGCATTTCCAAAAGTACCCTGAGGCGCCGACGACTGCGGCCCGGGAACGCGCGCATTCACAGCAGCCAAAGCCTGCTCCAACGTCTTGATCCTCTCCTTCGCGTTCGTCAGCTCTTCGTTCTTGCATGCCAACCTATCCTCCAACGAAGAGACCCTCCTGTCTTGGCGAGAACAGGTAGTGCATGAACCAGGCCGAGACGCCTCAGCGGATCGAAGCCTTTCTTCCAGTTGCAGGACCTTGGCGCGGGACTCGACGAGCTTGACTTCTACTTCGCCACGTTCCTGAACAGTCCTGTAATGGTGGGATCCCTCCTGTCGCCAGTACCTGTGCGCTCTGGATGCCGTTTTAGCAGCTTCCGCATAGGCACCCGCCAGTTCCCTGTACTTCGCCTCCATTTCGTTGAGCCTACGCTTCATAGTATCCATTTCAGACCGACTCGTAGATCCTCTCGGCGACTGACGAGGGCCGGATCCGGCTGATGGAGTCTGAGGGTTTCGAGGCTGAGACGGTACAGCGGGAGCTTGGCCATTCAGAGTAGCGCTGGACGCCATTCTAGCAAGCTTCATCTCACTGCCGATATCCCTAACTCTGTTCCTGTCTGCGATGATCCTTTCCTGTAAGACGGCGACGCTTCTCATGGTTACAGTTTGGGAAGAGTCTTTGAAGTTGGGAATACCTCAGTTATGGACACGTGTGAGGAGAAGGGGTACTTCACCTGAGTTCGAGGAAGGAGCTGCTGACTGGGATGGTGTTGGAGGGAGGTCGTGCATCTGGACCTTCAGAAGGAGAGATGTACGTTGCCCTGTTATATATCTAACTTGGTGATGGAGACGCTTCGAAACGACGCGACATATCCTGCTCGTCAGTTGACAGGGCTAATGGGAGAAGTGGGCGATGATCAAGACACCACTCAGAAGCTCAGCGCAATCACCTTCTTCAGCGACTTGCAGTCGATTCAACGAGCTCGCCGCCTTTTCCCCACCAGGGGATGTGTGTAGTTGAGAGAGTCTGTACTGTAGGTTTTTGCCTGGGACTGCACCTTCGTGTTTGGGGTTCGAGGTGGCGACAAATGTCATCACTTTCATAAGTGATTGGAGTCTCTAGCAAGTTCGCCTACATGATGCTGAATATACTCGCTTTTGGACTGGCTTGGAAGGGGAAAGAAGTCCGGGGGATGTGGTATGTGGAAGTGGAATGCGGGGTATGGTCCTGGTATGAGAGATTGTCCATGAAAGTCCGTTCGTCGAAACGTAATATCCGTTGATGATAGGAATCGCAAGCTTAAGCCTGCCAACCCCCAGAAGCGTTCTACGTTGTGATCCCACACGTCAGTGGCACGAATCCCGGGAGAAGTGGACAACGTACCATCTTATCCTGTCGTTTGCTTTCGCAGTAAATGAAGACGAGTAGCAAGAACACTTCATCTTTTTCCAGAGCCGCGGGGCTGAGGTTCAGCACCAAGGGCTTGAGCTTCCCGAATAACTTAGGGCGGTAGGGAACGCTGAAGCTGGCTACGACCTCGCCGTTGTATATCGCCTGAGCAGCGAGATGGCATGAGAACTTCACGTTTGGGAACGGATTTATGAGGGACTTACCTGCCATTCTTTCTCATCGTGGTATACAACTGTGTACTCTTTCCTATCTGGGCCCCACTTCCAATACCGCTCCCTGGATTCACCATGATGCTTCAAGTTGAAGCGTATGAGTACTGGAGGAGGTGAACGCTCTTACCGCTTAACAAGGTTCTTGGGCCGCCTTCGTAAATCCGATATCGCTTTCTTGCGACCGCAGATTTCGAACGCCTTATCCTTCCAGAGGATGGCACCCACATTAGTTGGCTGCCCTACCCCTGGATTAGCGTCCTTCAGGTATGTCCGCCCTCGACTCCACAGTCCCATATCCGTCACGACGCGATAGATAACAGAATTGTCGTGCAGAGTGCGAATCTGGGCATTGAGTACGTTGGTCTGGTTATCAAAAGTGGCCTCCATGTCGACTTTCTCGTAAAGGCGGGGTAACAGGAGAGCGTCTAGGCAGAAAGTAAAGAGGAGTTCAGGCGTAAAGTCGTCAGAGACCGGTTCAGCAGACTGTTGGCATCATAATCCCAGAGTAAAGGCGACTTCGTGACTGGCAAAGGAGAAGGCTGGAGAAGGACGTAGACGCTTCGGAGGACCCGACCTTTACATAAATGGAGGCTAACTGAACCCGCTGGTGACGACCCCCCTGATGCCTAGTCATAATCCATGTGCATTGCGGTGTAATCAAATTCGAAGAGATATCGGAACCCGAATTTTCGGCGCTACGCCGCCTACATAGCGCTATCGTGGCTTGACCCTGGCCCCCAGAGGTAAAGGCGCTGGTTTAAAATACAGCGGAAAGACGTCAGGACCTGGGGGAGACTCAGGGCGGTGGTGGTCAGGAGGAGAGGTGTCAAATGGGCGCTTGTTCCCATGACTGCAAATGAGCCCCGAATTCACACTCCGCCTAGAAAACCGTGCCGATCGTGCCGAGGGCTCGTGGGAATCGCAATATTGGAATTTGCTTTGAATTTCCTGCACATTTTGCCTTTTGCTCATCGTCCACCATGTCCCAGACCTTCAACGACCGACGGCTAGTAGGAGTTCATGCGGAGCGGGTATCTCATGTCTCGAGCACAGACTATCCTGGAGTGTACCCCGGCGAGGATCATTCATGGAACCTCGAAAATTTCAAGAAGGTGCGCAACCTGATTGGTTTGGAGGCGGTATTCGATTTAATAGTTGTGCAAAGGGCAGAATCTTACAGTAAAAGTGCAACGATTGTCACAACACTCTATAGACTTTGATTTGGTTGGCGTCGATGCATCAATAGCCAATGCTTTCCGACGGATAATGATTGCAGAGGTGCGTAATGACTACGGTAGGACTCAGATCCTTTATTGATTGTGAATAGGTACCTACAGTCGCGATTGAGCACGTCTATGTGTGGGACAACACCAGCGTAATCGTGGATGAAGTCCTCGCACATCGTATCGGCCTCGCCCCTCTGAACGTAAACCCTTCCCTGGTTGAGATGCGTGAAGGTCCCGATGCCCAACCTACCGACCGAAACACCATCGTTTTCAAGCTCGACGTGACCTGCGAGCGCAAACCCAACCCCCCAAAAGGTTCTACGAACCCCGACGATCTCTATATCAACCATGAAGTCCTCTCCTCGCACCTCAAATGGGAACCCGCTGGAGAGCAGGAAGAGGTCTTCGCCGGAAAGCCGCCTGCACCCATCAACCCCAATATCGTGTTAACGAAGCTGCGGCCTGGGCAGGCAGTGAATATGGAGCTTCATGCAGTCAAGGGTGTCGGCAAAGACCACGCCAAGTTCAGTCCAGTTGCAACGGCGAGCTACCGACTCCTTCCCCATATCAAAATCAAAAAGCCTATCCCTCCTGAGCACGCGGAGAAGTTCCAAAAGTGCTTTTCACCTGGCGTTATCAACGTTAACCCTCGGACAAAGGCGGTCAGCGTCGACGAGCATAATGTGCGGAAGGATACCGTCAGCAGGGAGGTTTTGCGGCACCCGGAGTTTGTAGATTCTGTTGAGTTGAGCCGTGTTAGGGATTTCTTCCTTTGTGAGTCTCCATCTGTTCTCCTATGGGCGTTGTACTCATGCTCTGCCAGTCAATGTCGAGTCGGAAGGCCCTTACGAGCCCGAGAGGTTGTTGCCCGAAGCCATCAAGGTCATGCGAGAAAAGATTGCGAACATCAGGCAGGCGGCGGAGGCTCTCCTCGATCAGGGCTCCGGAGATGGTGATGTTAGCATGGCTGACTCGTAGACGTGTACTACCATAGATGCAATACGTTCTTCACCCCTGGACTTTCGACGACCTCTGGTTATCCAGTTCTCTTCTCAGATGCGGTCTACGTATGCGAATGCCTCAAGTCCGAGTAGCGTCGCTCTTTGAGAGGAGGAAGTGCAGTGGAGGGTTTGACTGAGTGAGCGGGGCGTTACTGATGTTCACCTAGTCGCGTCGCCCCAGTATATCGAGAACGTGAAAGGAATACAAAAATAGTACGTGATTTCTGTACCATCCCCATTGCGTCTCTGATGAGTAATNGTTCTTGATATCCAGCAGCCCTTGGGCGCTTGAGCGCTACTTTTNCTACCGAACCCTTATGTGACCCTACGAAAATCTTCCGTCGATCATGGTTTCCTCGTGCGCCGGGGATGAATGGGGCGCTCGGGCGCCTCTGAAGCTCTCTCATTCGCTCTCCAATTTNGGATTGGTAAGNCAAATCCGCAAATGAATGGCCCTCTGNCGCAATTNGCGTCCTTGTCCGTCGGACGGTGCTGACAAAGNCTATTGGAGGACTGTGTAGGCCAAGGCCATGTCTTGCGACACTCAGCACNGAGGTGTGGGAGCGACAGTGANTGGAGAAAGGTATAAAAAGGCGTTGGGATAGNNTTCNTGATCCTCACCNACCTNCAGCTGCCCACCTACAAGGAANCTTCGAGAGATTCGCCATGTTGCTCACAGATACTCTCAAGGTGCTTGGGATAGGTATGAAGATTTGTGTTGTCCAACTCTCGCAGCACGATACTGATCGAACTGCCTTACAGCCGCGCTTCTTCCTCATTTCAAGGACGTGAAGACCTCGCGTGGCGTCAACTACCACTACTATTACTCTCCACCCCATGTCGGCAAGCCGACTGTGCTGCTCGTCCACGGCTTCCCTTCCCTCGCAGTCGACTGGCATCCTCAGATCGCGTACTTCCAAGACAAAGGCTACGGCGTAGTCGCTCCTGACCAGCTCGGCTATGGCGGGACAGACAAGCCCAAGGAAAGCGAGGCGTACGTTCACAGTCACCTCGCTAAGGATATGGTCGATATTCTCGACCATGAGAATGTGACTGACGTCGTGGCTGTCGGTCATGACTGGTACGTGTCTTGCGTTTGAGGGGTGTAATTTGAAAATTGCTGATACAATTGTAATATGAAGGGGCTCAAAGACGGTTAGCGTTCTCGGTAACTTGTACCAAGATCGGTTCCTTGGGTTTGGCTTCCTCGCTGTTGGGTACCAGCCTCCTCGTTGGATTGAAGGGAATATCACACAGCTGCGTGACCAGGTGAGTCTTCTTTAGTCTGTCCTCTTTCCATTCACGCTCACGAAACCTGTTTAGGCTATCGCGAACTTCGGTTATGAAATCTTCGGATATTGGGAATTTTTCTCCGCTCCCGACGGTCCAGCAGTTATGGCCAACCACACGGAGTCTTTCAACGACGTGTTCTACCCCAAGGACGGACGTATCTGGTTGTTTAACCAAGGACCTCAAGGCGCCATCCGCATCTTCCTCGAGAGCGATTCCAGGACTCCTCGTGTGCAGGGCATAACCAAGGAGCAGTGGGCGTATCGTAACAAAGTGTTTGGGAAGTATGGATATGAAGGGCCGGTGAATTACTACAAAACGAACCTGAACGGAGAGACGACTGAGGACGACAAGAGTACGTTTCCTCTCTACCCCTTCATCTCTCTTGTGAAACAAGTGTGCTGAAAGGCATACCTATGCAGAGATTCCGCTGGACAAGTACACGATTGAGAAGCCCGTCTTGTTCATTGGTGCTCACCGGGATATCATCTGCGTCGATTGGTTCCACGAACAGACTACCCGCAAGTACTGCCCCAAGACTACTTACGTCAACCTCGATACTACGCATTGGGTCGCGGCGGAGGCGGCTGATAAGGTGAATGACGCTTTGGGGAAGTGGATTGAGGACGAAGTGTTGGCGTAGTTCGAGCGAGCGTAGTCATCCTCAGGGGATGGAGGCCAGATATGTGTAGGGACATTGTCTGCAGGAGTCTGGAGATGTTTCGCGGGGGGTAGGGGGTGTTGCATAGTAGAAGGTGGGGTCGGAAGGTTGCGTAGAAGGGGGCCGGAGGCGTTACGTACATGGGCGGTTGTAGGTGTTTGAACATTGGACGTTTAGTCTGTGAATGGCAGTGTGGGTTCAGATCGTCATCGTCTGCTTAAACTGAAACCCATAGCGCATCAAGCATTCCAGTGGGTCTCCTAGTCATACACCGCCTTGCCCCTGGTTAACTCTTGCTTTAGGTTTCTCCCGTCGGCGACTCAGTCAATGTGCCAGTCCTTCGAAGAGGGTCCGCCTCGTACGTTTTGATCTTTAGGTGGCGGCGTTGACCTCTCAAGGGAGCTCAGATACTCATCTGAATGGAAGGCGAGCTAAAGCTGCGTGGGGCTGTACCTGCGAACTTGATCGATGGGGGCATCCCCGCAGTTAGGATGGCTGGCGTTTCCCAGTTTACAAAGGCGCGCCACACTGAAATTGAAGAAGTTTTCCAGTATGTCCTGCAAGCCGCCTTCCACTCAGACATGTCACCAGAGGCTTGAGGCCGCCTCACCAATCATCTCCGGCGATCGCGGTTTCAGGTCAATGCGTTTCAGGGAAATACGAGTGGGCAGTGCTCATCGACGGTTCCCACAGTTCGAAAAGCTAGGCAATGCCCTCAGCGAAGTCCGATGTGATCCCTGCATCTGCGTAGTCAACTGAACGCCTCGGTGTGATGATCGTATGTGATTCGAATTGCTAGTTTATTCCCTGTCGCGTCGCGTTTCAGCGACCCTGCAGGCGGAGGCGCCTATGTCGGGTCACTCCAGATTCTGCTAGATCAAAGTCTAATCAATGAACAGGTTTTCTCGACCCTGTCCATATCAGGATGCACCGTATATATGAGGGCAGGGTTCGTTTAGATTTTAGGAACAGAACCCTGAAGATCATCCTACTCATCTCCAACTTCATTCACTCGAATTTCCCAGCAACTAGGATATGGCCGACCACCCTCTTCCTTGCGTGATGTGCGACTGGGTGAGGCACCTACTCGACGTGCTCGTTGCCCAGTCCTCATGCAGTATACCTTTCGCAGATTGTACATAACGCCACCGAGGAACAACTGGAGGAACAGAGGCGCGAACTGGAATACTACAACACCCTTCGTCATGGACCACAAACCGTGGCCTCCCCTAGACCTCTCCCCCATCCACCTTCCAACGACGGTGCCTCCTCAATGTATACGGATACGGAGCATTCCTTCGAGACGGCTCCCGCTGAGGACGCGAGCCCTTCCTCTCCCGAGCAAGACGAACCATCAACAACCCCCGCAGACATTATCGAGTCCTTGAGGAAAGAAATTACGGAGGAGAGACTTCGTGGGCTTTACTGGCAGCACCAATTCACCCAGGACCATGCCAAGCACGCTACCGCCTTCAGCCAAATCAAGCGTCTTGAGAGCGACCTCTTCACCGCCAACGAAAAGCTGGATACTGCGGAGAGGAGGGTGCAAGAGTTGGAAGCCGAATTAGAGATGCTGCGTCGCAGTCGCCTACGTCGGAATAATACGACAGGATCCAGAGCCCTGGTTGGCGGTCCCAGAGATATGGAGAGGCTTGCCAGTTTACTGGAACTGAGGCCCAGCAGTCGTTGACCGGTCCGATGGTCCATCCCTAGATTATATGAAGGGCACCCCCCTGAACGTTAGCTCTCACGTACTTCATAACTCCACGGACTGCGACCCTATCCCGTATACCCACTGACACACTGAATGATGAATGAACAGCCTTGTTGCCTCCACCCCGACTACCCGCTTTGGATGTTTCCGAGTCACTCACCAATGCACCTCAGGCGAAGACGAAGACTATCGAATGGTCGGAGATTGCCTTGAACAAAGTTTCTTTCTCTGGATGCTGTGACATCATTGTGAAACAGCGAGAACGAAGGGATGGCCGCGCCTGTACTAGCCCATGAGAAGCCGGAAAGTTGTTAATGCCTCGAGGCTCGATCTGATGCCCATTATGGATGTAAATCTCTGGGAATCCGGGGTGTTGAGGGTATTGTACTCGCCGCTGGGCGCCTAATTAGGCGTCATAAATGCGACCCTTTCCAGGTATACGTAAGCCCCGGGGGTGGCCTGCTAGATCTCAGATAGGGTCTATAAAGCAGTTAAGTGGATCATTGCCGCGCGTCCTTGGAGGAGTAACAACCCCCTTCCGATTCGAACAGAAATTCAAACAACCCACGGACTCGGGATCTCGGATGGCTTCAAGTACGTTCAGCATGTCTTTTCATATACCTACAGAACGGCTCAAACCTAAACGGTTGGCGACCTGTACGCAGCTTCCCCTCTGACACACGACGTCGAAACACGAAAAGAAAATGAACCTCAAGCCCAAACATACCTCAGTTCCCGCTCAATGGTGCGATTTCAGCCTGAAGAAGGAACGCAGGGTGACCTGTATAGAAACAACCCCTTCGATGTGAAGGGTTGTCCCTTCCTCCTGCCCGACGCAACTTCAAATAATTCAAGGGAGCCCCTGGAAATTCAATGTGGAGATGAAGCACCTCGTCTGTACCCAGACGAAAACTGCGGGAATGGAGGAGATCAGCCATCGTCAAGCTTGGAGGGGTATGAGCAAGGGAATCGTTGATTCGGATGTAACCCCTAGAGAGGAAGGCATTGGTCTTTTGCCCGCTACGAACTCTATACGTATGACAAATATCAGACGTGGTGTTGTGTTACTTTTAACCTTTGAATGTTTTGGATTTGGACAAGAGCTCTTCCGCGAACTCATGGTTATAAGAAACGCAATGCGTCCGCACAACAGGAATGACCTATCAAGAACAGCGCGTGTTAGCCAGAACTCCACCCATCTTGTATCAAATGCCACGCACTTCCTGTCCGGATTCGAAAGCATCTATAACATCTTGGATAGTTAACTTGTTTGCCTCCTTTGGCTTTCCCGCGATGTTCTCGAGCTCTTCCTTCACACTTTCTACCGTAACGTTGATGCCCCGCTTCCTCAACGTCATTCGGGCCCGCATTTCGACATACGAGGCAAACCTCTTGCAATGTGAAATTTTATGCCCCCATTTCTCCTTGACGTTGAGTGGTAGATTACCGAAATCCTGGGCGCTAAGTACACCAACGAGTTCGCTGCTGTACTCCCCAGCGTAATTCCATCTCTGCCCCTCGCTGCAATGAAACCTGATAAACAGTGACCATGTACCATCTAGCAACTCGGTGCGCCCACATAGAAGGAGGCCAGGCTCGCCTGGGGCCGTAGGCATATACGGGTTGGTATCAAAGGTCGGCATAAGGAAACGGTGGATTTTTCCCGATGCGGTTCTTTTCTCTGCGGGGGTTTGCCATAGGAGGCACTGAGGACCAGCCCCGTACACCGCATTCAACATCTTGCGTGGCAGCTTCAGAGACAGCGGATCAGGATGCACCTTCAATGTGGATGTGCTGGCAAGATGTTGACGAATGGGTTTCTCGTCAGTCTTAAGGCTATCAAGGTCAGTTTCTTTGGCCGGAATCTAGTGAGAAGAGGGTCGAAACGTGTTCAGTACGGACAACGGGCATCGCCGAGCGGAGGTTGGCTCACCTTAGTGCGCAAGTCGAGGTGGATACCCTCTGACTTTATAGCTCGTCGTACCGTACGTCTCGATGGACGAGGTAGTTTCTCCTCCACGGGTTCATTCTTGACATATAGGGACATCCCAGGTG
>JANDKE010001947.1:0-11808 GCA_027627275.1 Coprinellus aureogranulatus | reverse complement strand
ATAGTGCACACGATGATAAAACGATTTGCGCCCTCGATCGTTCGAGCTTGATGTAGGCGACGTGCAGCAATGCCACACCCTTCCAGACCATGTATTGCCCTCAGGTGGGCACATAATATTGACCTACTGTAAGCCCATCCCAGACTTCCTCCTCAACTCATTCTTCTCCGTCCCACTCACCCTCTTCCTATATTTCACCCCATACAACACCCTACACTCCTCCTCGGTCCTGTACTGGAGGATGTCATAATGGCTGGCCCGCGTCATAGCTTCGTCTCTTTGCGTCAAATGCGAATTTGGGTCTGTACGCATATTTGTGGGTCTATGTGCCTTCTTGTCTGGCGGCACACTGGAGACAATGATCTTCCCTCCACCTCGCTCAAGCGCCTTCATTGTTGGCGAGAACCTGATTCTCGGATTCCGCGCCTCTGACTGAGTGAGGTACACCGTGATCCTCGTTGAGTCGAATTTGGTATCTTCGCCCAGAGGGCAGCTGAGTAAATACCGCAATGCGAGGGTGTCGACCCCCCTGGATGCCCCAAGGACGAAGTAGTGTCCCGCACGGACTGCGGTGAGGATGCGCGTTGTATAGTGCGCTTGGAAGTAAGCCGGGTCTACTTCGAGTGGTCCGGATATAAATGCTATTTTGAATTTTCCCTTGCTCGCTGCCAATGCCTTGGGATGGGAGTGTAGGGCCTCAATCTGCGAGGGCGGTATAGGATTTGAAGAAATACGTTCGGCGTCGTGGCGGGGGTCCAGGATTTGAGCTTCAATGCGAGATGTTGACACCCTGGAGACAGCGTTGCCGGTATAGTCTGTCTTCGAAGCAAAACTGCGGGCTCCGAAAGAAGCTACAGTGCTCCTCATCGCTGCTTGGCCAGAAGTTGGGATTCTGGAAGCCGAAGCTGGCGCCTGCTTGAACGCTGGCATGCTGGTGAAGAGAGTCAAAAGGCGAAGAGACCGCAGCATCTTAGACTCCTTGCTGGAATGATTCTGAAGGCTGGACGGGTACGTCAGTGTCACTGGACAAGCAGTGGGCGCTCGGGCGGTGCCCCGTTGTCAGTTGTGGGCGCTTGTCCCGGGAGCTGTGGCCATCACTCGCTTCGGCCAATCCGGTCAACCAACTGGAACCAGCGTTCGTCTTTTTAGAGAAGAGAGAGATTGGGCCAGTAGTGAGCGCTAGTGAGCGTTTCGACCTACATACTAGGTACAGTACCAGGGCCACCGAGGACACCATTGGCTAACTCTTCCTTCCAAACCCTCATGCGTCCCGCTCGCGCGGCTCCCCCATGTCCTCCCTTCCCATGCTTATAATGACCCAATTTCCCTTCAACGGACCTGCTATCATCCTTGATATCGCTCTTCGATATCTTCCTCTGCACCACCAAGCTCGGTACCACAGAAAAGCTCTTCAACCGTCCACTAGAGACTAACCACGATATAGCCTGGTCGATCGCGCGGGAGAACGCAAAAGGCGGGTAATTCAGATGAAGGAGGAGCTTCCGAGCGCTGTGTGGGAGAGGAGGTAGGCGTGGGTGCATTTCGGGGCGAAGGATGGGTGCAGGCGGTGCGAGATGCTCTGGAGAGACGGTGTGCTTCCTTCGGAGGATGGCGCAGCATTGGAGTCGAAGGCATGTGAATGATTGTGCTTCGGTGAGGGGATAGAAATGGCAGGGTAGTATGATTCATTGGACCAGCAATGACCTGTATGAGTACGTGTAAGATCGCGACGCGCGGAGTATAAACAGGGCGCTCACCGAGGAAGAAGATATCCCAATCTGGCGGTAGGAAGTTCCAGAGATAATTAAGCTGCGAGTCTATATCCTGTTCCATGTCTACATCGTCCTCGAGAACCAGAGTTACACTTGACTTGGCGCCGTTTGCGATTCGCTTGATTTCATTCAGATGAGAGTGCCAGCAAGCAACTCGACTCGGGGTAAGAATCATCCAGTCGGGTAATCCAGTAACAATGGGAGCGATCTTGTAATCTTCGGTTGCCACAGGGAGAACGCTGTCGGTAGAACCTTCCTCGAATGCGTAGTCACCGCCGTCCAGGTCAAGCAAGTCGATTGGATTCAAAGTGTCCAAAGGTTCGTCAGAAAGCGCCAGAGTTTCAATGCCTGGAGGCCAGGTGAAGTTCACGCCTTTGGTAGATCCGATGTCAGATGGCGCAGTGCTACCCAGGCTCTGTCCGCGTAATTGCTTCACCCATTGCAAAGTTGCTTTCACCACCGAGTCGTTGGCAGAGACCGCGTCGGTGTACGTCCAGCGCAGACCAAGTAGCCTAGCCAAAGCATCCATTTCGTTGCGCCTGTCTTGCCTTGAGCGAAGAGATACCACATAGATAGAATCAACAACCGCAAGACCAGTCCCAGAATCCTTTGTCGGCGGGTTCTTGAGCGAAACCGTACTCGTCCAAGTCCAGGGCTTCTGGTCGATGGCGGGAAGATAGAGAAGTAGATACGTTGTAGAGGCGATTATGACCGTCAAGGTCCACCAGACGCGTAGATGTTGACTCGCGAGTGCAGCCTGAGATGCCCCATCGCTGTGCCTGGACATGATGGTCGAGAGGAAAGCCGCGGAAGGCACAAAAGCCTGCGGCGCTGTGACGCAGGCCAGAACAGACAGGGGTAGACCTGCCAAATTGGGGTGTATGTCATCCCCGGTGATCGCCACGACGNCCTCCCCANTGCAGGTTCTTCCNTCCCCTCATCTTCCTGGGTNCACGACAGGGTATTNTGTGAGTGAAGAGNNNAATNNTNGTACTATANAGCTCTAACAGACAANTGTAGACGGCGGGCCGATTGTTGTATAACAGTTCAAGCTNGNCTTGGTTCGAAGCACAAACGGNCCTCGCTCGGTTNAGTTGAAGCTCTCGGTATATCGAGGNNNTGCNATTCCAAGGATACAAAGCTAGACGAGCNGCNTACGCNCGACGCCACAGANTNTCATGGCCAATATCATATCNTCCTCCGACCCGGATGCAGGCATTCGNGTCGCGATTACCCCTTCCCAGTCGGCNTATTTCGCTGGAGAACCNTTCTCNGTNACGATTACTTTNACGAACACACGAAATGCNGAAGCNGGGCCNTCGAAGCCCTCNGCATATGNCCACAAACGAGGAGCACACTCCATCAGCTCTGCACCACTTTCGCGACCACCAACCTCGCCGGGAACACCTAGAATAGCCCCTGTCGCACCGCTTGTAGCGCGCGCCAAAAGCAATACGGAAGCTCCGGTTAGGAAAGGGCTAGTCGGGAAATCTGCCGACGAGTTGGCGTTGGAGCAGAGAAGGAAGAGGTTGCAGGGGAAGTCACTCTCGGTGTCCATTTCGCCCGCAGATGTCGACGCCGAGTTGTCACATACACCTTCAGCTTCAGCGGGGCCACACCATCGAACATTCCAGGATTCAGCGACTTGTACGACCTCTATTCTTCTGTATAGATTCTTCTGTGACCCCGTTCAGTCCACAGATCGCCTTTGGTACCCTCGACATTACCACGAACTGACACTCTACCCCTCTCGCGAAACCACCCTCACGCTAGGAAGGAATCAGTAGTTGACTTGCCTGAAGCGCCTTCAGTCTACCCTCCCGCGATGACTCCATATTCCTCTACCTCCAGTTTCTCATACGGGTTAGACCCCATCACAGAAGCGTCCATGGGCGCCAGAAGTTCATATCCCAGCACACCAATATTAGCAGCACCATCTATCGAACCTGCTTCGCCTTCTCGGTTCAATCCCATCTATGGCCACCCGCCTTCCTCTTCCGCGACATCATCATCGTCATCTTTATCTCATTCTCGCATTGGTTTAGGGCACCCATCATCAGCTACCCACCACCCCTACCGCCACGGACTACAACCGCCACGCTCAGCATTCTCTGGGTCATTTCCCCAGATTCACCAGCCCAACTCCGAAGTCATACTCTACTCCTACGCTCAGCTCACGGGCTCTGTCGTCATTACCCCTCCGCCAGGTGCTAACCTCTCTCCAGAACAAATCCAGAATCTGCAACACATCCGGGCGAGCTTGCTGAAGAAGAAAGTTGTTGGCGGGGGAAGTATGGACATCAACTCGTCTCTGCTAAGCCACGCTTCGTCGGGCGACGGCAACTTCACTTCTCCAACCAGCGTTGCTGGACGGCAAATGTCGATGAACATGAAGGGGCACGGAAGGTCAAGTTCAATAACTGGAGCGTTGTTCTCTATGTTAAGTCCATCGTCGCTAGTCAGCACGTTCTCCGGAAGCCCGGACAACCTTTCATCCCCACTCCCATCTTCTGGGGCTGCTGGCTCTGAGCAAGGTCGCTGGAGGTCGTCATCTTCAGCATCGAACTCCAGTGCGTCGACGGCGTGGTCTGAGCATGGTCAAGAGCACAAGTCGCCTGGGATACCAGGCGCCTCGTCTGGGCTAGGGCTAGGCTTAGGGTTGCCGACGGGCAATCGCGACAGTGGTATCATCACCCACAGTCGCTCAAGGCGGGGGAGTAATCCACCAACAGCGACACATGCTAGGCGGAGTAGCGTGGCGTGGATCTTCGGTGGGAGTGACCAAGGACCTGCACCTGGGTCTGGATCTGGATCTGCAAATAATGCGTCTTCGGATGAGGACGCTCCTCTCCCGACATTTGAAGTGCAGCCTGCTATGTTGGCAGTAGATCTGGTGTTGGCGCCTGGGGAGTCGAGGAGTTGTGAGTGCAGGATATCAGTCTTGTCCGAATTGTGTGTGCTGACCCGGAACGTTCAGACACCTACACAGTGAACCTCCCCGATAACCTACCCCCAACGTTTCGTGGAAAAGCCCTCCGCTTCTCCTACGAACTTGTCGTGGGCCTCTGTCGTGCTGGCCATTCGGACACGTTGGCGCCGCCTGGCACGCCATTATCAGCTGAACATGGAGGCGGCTCTGCGAATGTAAGCAAGGTGATGAAGGTGCCGATCCGAATGTATAACAACGTCGTTGGTAAATCTGTTCACCTCCCTGTCTCTCGCATAATGGAAAGCTGAAAGATGCTGCTATGCATAGTTGACCATCCTCCGAAACCCTACAATCTCCTATGGCCAGTTGACAAGCGAATGGACCTTGCCATGCCCAGCTCTCAAGCAAAGGTTATCGAGAACGACCTTAGCCAACACCCTAAACCTATAGCTACCATCCGGTCACCTTCGACATCTAAGAAGGGCAAGGAAAAAGAAGGGCTGGAAGAGTTCTTGAAGTACACAGCCAGACTACTAGACAGCCTTCCTCCTCCACAACCACCGCCTAGTCCCCAACAAAAAACGGATAATGGTGAAGGCAGTGAGCTTGGGGCGGCGAATGGCGACGAGGCAGAGTCGCCTACTACACCGTCGCCTCCTCGAAGAGACACTCCTGCACCTGATGAGATACCTCCTGAACCGCAGCTTGAGCCTATTACGCCTACTTCGTCGTCTACACCTTCAGATATGTCTCTGTCCTCTTCACGATCCGCATCACCACACCCTTCACCCGAAAGTCCACCGAACCAGGAAGCTAAACCTCGGATAGAACGGGAATCGTCGCCACCTTCACCAGACGCACCACAAGCACCTCCGGTACTCAACGACCGCCCGACGCACCGAAAGCCACCAATGCTCGATCTCGGCCTTGACAATAGTCGAAGAACGTCGCTTGAGCTCGGCGCCGAGAGTAGTAAAAGTAGCATTGTCACCCATGAAGATGGAGACGGGGAAGGGTTGGTGGGTGGTGGATGCCGTGAGGCTGTCGAGATTTTGACGAGGACGCAGAAGAAGGGTACGGAGTTCAGTACCCTTGCGTTCCAGTGCACTAACGAGCTTCTACCATAGCATCCTACGATGTGACAAAGGACGGTGTCAAAGTAGCGGTCCTGACCTTCCCCAAGTCCTCTTATCGGCTGGGAGAGACAATCAGCGGCGTCGTCGAGATCAACGAGCGGAAAGGCAGGGCAAGGGTGGTACAGCTTGCCGCTTTCCTTGAAGCACACGAATCTCTCCCTTCATCCCTCCTTCCACCCTCTGCCAATCGGCATCTAAAACGCACGTACACGGAGCACTATTCATCGTACTTGTTGAACACCCTCCGGACGACTTTCGCGCTTGACATACCGAGCGATGCCAGCCCTGCGTTCCAGACGTGCGTGGGGACGCCGAAGGCGGGACCAAACAGTGCGTATCCTCAGCTTACTTCTATTGTGGACCTCGCTGAGCGAACTGCAGCCCCAGGTGGAACAACGTCGTTCGGCGGTATCGAATGGAAAGTCCGGTTTTGCCTCCTCGTAGCCGTTGCAGGGGAAGACACTGACACGGGTACGGAAGGTGTCCGGTTCAAGTCCCTCATTCGCGCCGCCCCAAGAGGTGAATGGGGCAGCAGCTGGAAAGCGTCACCTATTGCTTGCCCTCTGGAAAAGCCCCAAACCACCACCCCAAAACGCAAGTCTCGTCCGGCGTCTTTTGCGTTCTGGACCCGGGGGAAAGTGCTAATGTGAGCCAAAGGAGTAGTATGGATAGTAGTGCGCCGAGTGTGAGTTCGGCGAGGAGTACGTCGTGGACGGCGTTCTTCGCGTCTTATCTTTCGCCGAGTACGGAGCGGGAGTATCATGACGGAGACGAATTGGGAGACGAAGACTTTGACAGTAATTCCTCAGAACGCGGAGGAGCCCAAAGGCTCTTTGGGGGGTCCATCACTTCCGCTCTTCTAGAGGAAGATGACCAGGACGATCAAGAGGACTTGGATTCCGGTTACGACGGGATCAAGCCTAACCTTGCCGGTGGAGTGGGCAAGGGAGTGGATTTTGGGGGTGGGGATGATGGGTGGAGGAATGCGAAGCTTGAGATGGTGGAATGTGAGGTGCCGGTGAGGGTTTGGCCGGGGAATACGGCGTTTAAGGCTATGGATGTGGTGTTTGAGGTTTGATCTAGACCGCGTCACCTGTTTTCACGCTTTTTGTGGCTTTTCGGGGGTTCCTGCGATATCCTTATTCAATTCAAGGGGAATACGAAGTTGAACGGAAGCATCTATGGTATAGATTGTCCCTCCAACGACTGGGACGCTAAGCTTTGAAGCAGGAAGGACTCTCTGCCATGGTATGGCCGCGGCAGATGCCGCCTGTGTGGGAACCTGTTGGCTGACAGGTCCATCGCTCGAATGGCAAATCCCTCGTGCGTTGCTTTGCTCACAACTGTCGCCCTCATACTCACAGCGCGCATACACATCTCAGTCTGCACATGACGGTAAAGGCACGACCCTCAAACTCATCTTTACAAGGAAGCTGGCTCGGGCGTCAGCTGAGAGTGGATGGAAGACACAATTTGGCAACGAGATGTTCAAATAGCGAGACGCCATTGACTCCTCAGAGCCCCGCACGCATATACCCACCCGCGATCACTGATTCACTTCACTAGCCAGTTTTCACGCTTCGTATTGAAGCCCTCGCAACGAGGGGGGGACCTGCTGATGATCCTCGACTCGAGGACCGTATCTTGGTCCCCAACGCGGATCCTGGCGTCATGCCCCTCGAATGCTAATCTCTCTATACTGTGCGTCATTGACCTGGAGGCTCAGATGGGTTCTTAGAGTTCCCAACTCTGGTCAGAGTCGGCGGACTAGCTTTGTTGGCCGTAGGGTAGTAGGGCAGCCAAAGGCGCTTCAGTAAAGGATGGAGGGCTCAAAGTGTGCCAAACATTCAGACTTCAGAAAACTGAGCCTTCAGCATTACTAGGCCTGTGGTGCATGGAGGAAACCCCTTGCTGCCAACGCGTCACTCTCAGCAGGCTTTTTTGTGCAAATCAGCAAAGGTGGGGTAGAGTCCATGCCGTCTACCCTTTCAGTCAGTGATTATGCTTTTGTTGGCGACCCGAAGAGCCAAACAGCGATCACAGATTACTAGTTCCCTTTTGTACCCTTTGATGTGCAGATGGTACTCGCTAGCAACATCGAGGGTTGGTGTTATACTTGCACCTTCGTCTACACAATGACGACAGCTAGGTAAGCCTGTAGACTGCTTCCTCAGCACCCTCTTATGCTGAGAGTCTTGCCAAGATCTTCTAAATGACTATTTAAGTGTAAAGGCTATCTTCGGACGCTCAGAAGCGAATACAGCTGTATTCCATTGACAAGACTAGGAACCGCCACGAAGCTGGAGGCTTGGCGCTTTGGCTTCCAGGCCGTCTTAGCCGCAGTGCGGCGTTCCAAGGACTTTCGCTGTGCCTAGATGCCCTTGGTGTACGGTGCTGTGAATGGTGTGTTCCTCCTGTTCTTCCGATAACAAGGCTATGCAACTTGGATAACAACAAGGACCCACAAGTTCTTGCGTTTCCTCAGGTTACCCGGCTATAAGGCTCCTCCTTTTGTCCATTAGGCTTTGGCAAGCCCACCTTCGAGATCACTTCAAGGTTCTGAGTCGAGGCACCTTCGAGACGACTCCACAGCGCTTGATTTGGCTTTGACAGTGCCAAGGTGGCAGCGCTTGGCGCCCATCAGCAACGTGCGTCATTGATGTGGCAGTCCATCCGCGCGTAAATATTCCCGAAGCCTTATAAGCACACAATTCGTTCAACTCTGCTCTACCCCTTTCTTAGCTCTCTCTACCAGCTTTACACGTTCTCCAAGTCAACCACATCGTATGCCTATCGAGGCCCACGTCTCTGGTGGATCTTCGACGCCGTTTGGCTCTCTATTCCTAGCAGTATTCAATGTGAGCCTTGTTTGCTTGCTCTGAGACACGCCTGGGTTTATCTGGATACCAACAGTCCATCCTCGAAGTCGTTCTAGTATGCGCGGCAGGCTACATTCTTGCATCGAAGGGTATCCTGGATAAAAAAGACACAAAAGGTGCGCCCGGGAGTCGTGCATTCGCCCCAGAGTACTGACCAGAAGTTTCCAGCAATTAAATCGTCTAAATGTGTCACTTCTGACCCCGGCCCTTCTCTTCTCGAAGGTCGCTTTGTACCTCACCCCAGGTACTTCCTACGTTCCACTTGTCTAAAGTGTATCTCTTTGACGTTTTCTGAATTCAGAGAAGCTCAAGGAGCTATGGGTCATCCCTATCTACTTCACCATCGTGACCTTGGTCTCGATGGGTGTAGGCTCAGTACTAGGCCGCATCTTCAAGCTGCGCCGGTCCCAAAGGTGTGTATTCACAGCCTTGTAAGGTACAGGACACGCCTGACCTCGTGTTTACAGGAGCTTCGTCATGGCCGCAGCCATGTTCATGAACTCCAATTCATTACCCATTGCCCTCATGCAAAGCCTCGTGGTAGCCGTCCCTGAGCTGATGTGGGGCCCTGACGACAGCAAGAACATCATGCTCGGACGCGCTTTGACCTACCTCACGATGTACAGCACCCTCGGCATGGTCATTCGCTACAGCTACGGAATTCGACTCTTATCGCGAGCTGATACAGAGGTTGTGCCAAAAAGGACGGGTGGCGATGTGACTGACGAAAGAACGCCACTCCTTGCAGACTTGGAGGCGTCGACGAGTACTTTGGCACAACACGCTCATCATTCGTCGACGACTATTGTGAACGATAGTGACGATGATGACGATGTCCTTGTCGCGTCTCCAAAAGGATTGGCTTCACCCCTTCCTCCCCTGTCCAATGACACGACACCCGCCGCGTCCATCCGACCCATGGCCAAGCGCCGCCGGACAACGTTCTACAACTCCTTCCCCAACTCCCCCAACGACTCTCGGACGCACCTCGGGCGCTACGACGATTCTAATGTGACGTCGGACACTGAGGTCGAGCCTGAAATCACAACACAACCTCACCGCCAATCTCGCGTCAAGTCATTCTTCAAGCGCGTTCGTCGGATATGGGAAGCCTTCTCCGACTTCATGACCGTCTCCCTCTGGGCAGCCCTCTTCTCCTTACTCGTCGCCTGCATTCCCCCACTCCAATACGCGTTGACCCATAACCTCCAACCCGTGAACGGTGCAATCAATTCCGCAGGCAAGTGCGCTGTACCCTTGACCCTGATCGTTCTGGGCGCGTATTTCTATACTCCGCCACCTGAGCAGGATCTGGATGGGAATACGACGAAGAGGCCTGAGCCGACTAAGCCTAACGAGACGAAGACGGTTATTTTGGCGGTGGCTGCGAGGATGATTGTTACTCCTGTTCTCATTCTGCCGCTTATGGTGCTTGCGACGCGGTATGACTTCCATAGGGTCTTTGACGAGTGAGTTTCTTCTCTTCCTGCGCGTATCTTACATCGATTCTGACTGTCCCACATAGTCCTGTGTTCGTCGTCTGCAACATCATTCTCCTTGCTTCGCCCCCTGCGTTGACTCTGGCACAGATCACCCAGGCTGTATCTGGGGACTCCTTCGAACGCCTTATCAGCCGGACTATCTTCTGGTCGTACTGCATTTGCACGCCACCCATCACCATTATTTATGTCGTTCTGGGTTTGCTTCTGGCGAAGCTATAACATTGCTAGAATACGCGTCTGCGGGTCTCTGCTTACTGATTCCTCCTTCTCTTCTCTCTCTCTTTCTTGTCGTGCTTCAAGGGTCCCCGTAGAAACTTTTACTCACCTTCCTCTCATCTCGTTTATTACTCACACACGCTTGCATTGTCAGCTCGATATCGATACAGAACAATACCTTAGTAGCTAAATTGACTACATGATTCCCGGGCCTCATACCGAGATTTTCGTTGTTATGACATTACTGTAGGGTAGCATCCTCTATACCACCGTACAGGTGCTCTTGTAACTGCTCTGCCAGTGTAGATACTCCTTCCCCTTATCATACCCCAAAAGACTCCCGGATACGTGAGGCCGTGAACGAACAGAACGAACACGCGATCGGCATCTGCCGAGCCCCTAAAAACTGCTGGACTCAATATTGTTGGAGGATCAAGTCACTCTTGACTTCGAACTTCAAACACGTACTCAGGGCCCTCCCCCTTAAGGCGCCCCACCTCGCAGCGACACTCATTGGCCATTGGGGCTCTATTGGGCGGCTAGCGGCACACTGCAGATGGGCGAACGGCGCAAAGCTCAACAGGACCTTGAAGCTCGTATTACGGAATTCGAACTCGAACTATGCGAGCTGAAGAGGAAAAGGAACGCCCTGCTGCCAATCTCCCAGCTTCCTTCAGAGTTGCTATGCGGGATTGTCTCCTTCGATGCCCTGACGTTCGCTAACGACGACTTTGCGCCGCCTCCTGCGAACCCTGTGCCGAAGACCCTGGATTTCTGCCACGTTTCTCATCTATGGAGGTCCATTATCCTCGGCTCTCCCAAAATCTGGTCCTATATCAGAGTGGCCAATCGTTCACCACCGGGGTTTCTCCACTTTTCCTGGAAAAATACTGGAGCCGCACTCGTGGATATGAATGTCGATTCATCGAAGGATGAATATGGTTCATGGGGAACACCGAGAGCTATTGTCGCGGTAGTGGACCTCATTCGACAGTACCCGTCCAAGTTCCGCTCCTTGCGTGTGCGCCTCGACCTCGACAGCGTTCAGGCTATATTCGAAGAGTTCGAGGGATCGTTCGATAATCTGGAGGATCTACTGATCTCAGATCCGAAAGGAAGCTGGGGGTGCCCGAGCTCATCCGGTATCGGCCAGACCATGATTTGCAAAACTCCAAGGCTTCGTCGACTTTGGGTCACAGGTTACACCCTCCCATTTGCTTGTCCTCTTGTCTCCTCTTCCCATCTCGAGGAAGCCAGGTTATTCCAGTACGGAGGCAGCTTGGACGACCTTCTGTCTTTCTTTCGTCGATGTCGCAATAGTAGTATCCTCTCCATCGAGGCGGGCGTAAACTTTGAGCCTTCGCCCGGGGCTAC
>JANDKE010001944.1:0-11823 GCA_027627275.1 Coprinellus aureogranulatus | reverse complement strand
AGAAGGAGGGCAGGTGTTGAGGTTCGTTGGAGTCGTGGATGTTGGAAATGGTGTGGTTTAAGGCTGGGTTTGGAGAAGTATGTGTATCTTTTTCTCTATTTGATGGATATATTGACAAGATATTCGATGTCGCTCGTAGATACCCTGTCACCCACCCCTTCGCTACCTCGCTTGGAGGCTCGGACAACATTATCATGTTCCATACTGAACGATACAGCCCTAGGCCGCTCATCGTCCAGGGAGCAGGCGCTGGAGCTGCTGTCACTGCTATGGGCGTTCTCGGTGACCTCCTCAAGCTCGCTTAGGCACCTCGTAATGCTTCATCCGCCCGCTGACTGTCGTGGACGAAGGGTAAAATCAAAAATTGTACTTTACTTGCTACTTCTGAACATCTAGCTTGGAGTCTTGGACACTTGTTCAGTGGGAACTGCTCAAACATGAGGACGTCTACACGTTTCCTCAGGCAGTGCGACAGAAAGGATCTTGTTTGGCCCGTCGATCGACCTAGAGTTCCCTGGTGCAGGTCAAGTGCAAATTACCATTAGCCGTCTGGCTACCAGCGCCTACACACCCGCCCAACCGGGAGGGCTGTCTATCGTAGTAAGCCTGCTTGACGCATTTTCTCGTACGTCCCCTCCCTTCCCTCAGGTTCACTGTTGCTTCCTAGCTTCGGTGATACTGGACGCCTTTTAGAATTCAAAGGCGTAAGCTAATTCGGGAAGTCCCAGCAGCCCGGCATGCTATGCCTGGCTTTGTGAAGGACCACCGAGAAGGCAGTATATTACGGATACTGCTGCGCATGCATTCCTGAGGGACGCAGGCTATAAGGGGCGCAGGCTATAAAAACATTGACCTTAAGCGTACTCATTGGGCTTCTCATCCTCCTCTTTCCCTTTCCCTGCGATGAAGTACACAGGAGTCCTTGTCTGTGCATTCGCCGGAATCTGTGAGCCAACTCTTCCTCCTTCCACGAGAGTACGCTAACAACCGCAACCCCCGCCCTCAGTCCTTCCGAGAGCCCTCGCGACAGATGTAACTTTGTTCCAGTTGGACGAACATCCCTCGACAACAGAGGGGATTGTGCGAGAGGGTCTCTCGCTCACTATCACCCCAGTCTCTGTCGAGACGAGCGGAGAAACAGTATATGTTGCTGTTGAAGCGCAGAGCAAGGCGTTCTATACCAACAGATTCCAAACGGTGACCATCGTACCCAGCCCGACGACGCACACATGTGCGTTCTCTTCTTCCTCTCTAGCTGTAGAAAGTGACTGAGACTTGTTATAGATACGTTCGAAGCTGATTCTACGCACTATCATTTTGCTGTTGAAACCATCGTCAACGGTGCCCAAGGCCATAGCGATGAAGACTGTACGATTGGAGGAGACAGGAGTATGGTTTGCCAGGTGATGGTGGTTGTGGGGAATAGTTTGACGACCCTGTCTATCCCGGCGACTTCGACAGGCCTTGCGAAGCCGTGGTATACCATCTCCAATGTCGAGAACCTGGCCCTGCCTACACCTTCGAATGCTGCACTTTCAGCGGTCCATGGTACGGGGACGTGGATGGCAATGCTGCTTCCGACGATGGGTCTCTTCACTGGAGCACTGCTCCTGTAGGCTAGTGCTTTCAGTGCGATAAGATGTGATTGTCGTCCAGCGCGTCAATCGACCTAGATTTCCCTGATGCAGGTTGCCACCCAGCCATCTGGCTTGCTCTGCGCCGACAAACCGGCCCAGCCAGATGAGCCATTCAAACGAGCCTCCTTAACGCACTTTCTCATACAACCCCTCCCTTGTTCCAGGTACATCTTTGCTTCCTGACCCTCGATGACTAAATGTCGCCTTAAGTGAGATGCTGTAAATTCAGCGAGGTTCTAGAAATACAGCGACATATGTACGCCTTTGACAAGGATCACCGAGAAGGCAAGATCGCGGTCGCGGCTGCATCATGATTCGACTCGATTCACAACTAAAGGGACGCAGGCTATAAAACACTGGGTCAAAGGGCGCTCCCCGGACGTCTCATCCTCCCTTTCCCCACTCCCTGTTATGAAGTACACAAAGGCTGTTGTCGGCGCTTTCGCTGGGGTCTGTGAGCCGACCCCCTTGCCACTTGCATGAGATTACGCTGATCTCAATCCCTTCTTCAGTCCTCCATGGCGCTCTCGCAGCAGATGTAACCTTGTATCAATTGGATGAAGCTCCTGCTACAACAGAGGGAATTGTCCGATCGGTCACTCGATATCCATCACACCAGTGGCTGTTGAGCAGAGTGGCGAGACAGTATATGTTGCGGTTGAAGCGCAGAGCAAGGCAGTTTACACGAATAGGTTTCGAACCGTGACCCTCGTACCCAGCCCAACGACAGCTACATGTGCGCGTTCTTCCTTTCACCCAGGTGTATAAAAAGGCTAAAAAATGCCTTCAGACACCTTCGAGGCTGGTGCTACGCACTACCATCTTGCACTAGAAACCTCTGTCGACGGCGCCAGTGGAACAAGAGACGACGACTGTACCTTTGGTGGTGATGGGAGCATGATTTGTCAGGTGGAAGTCGTCGTTGGGAATAGTCAGACGACGCTGTCCATCGCGGCAACCTCGACTGGTCTTGCGAAGCCGTGGTATACTATCTCGAATGTCGAGAACCTGGCCTTGCCTACAACCTCGAGTTCTGCAATCTCAGCGGTACATGACACGGGGATGTCGAGGATGGCAATGTTCTTGCTCCCGGCAATGGGTCTACTTACCGGAGTACTGCTCCTGTAAATTTAGCTGTGCGTTCATCTGTACCTCATTCAGGATAGGAATTTAAACCACTGTGACGCCCCAAACCTCAATGTACCGAGCTGATACACACTGTAGCCATTCCAATAGCAATGCACTACAGAATATGCCGTTACCTAGAGAGATGTGTAAAAGAATCGATGAGTGGCGTATAAACGCGCTGGATGAGTTTTGAAGGACGGTCGGACTTTCCAGCGGCAATGTCTGCGAATCGCTTGGAAGGCTGACAGGAGATTGATACAGGCTGTAACAGGTGATCTACCTTTCAATCCGCTTCCTCTGCCCACATTTCTTCGCCACTTGAGCCATAGACCCTATTCCGCTGGTCTGGCATTTCGGAATAGCTTAGCTATCTTTACACCGTTCCGCTGTGGGTTCCGGACTTGGAGCGCGGTGTTCCCGTAATGGTCTGGAGTTTAAGTGCGAAGATTGATTGGTTTCCTTGCGGGATGACGAGGACGAGAAAGGTGGACGCACTCATGATAGAAACATCTGCTCCATTTTCAAGTAGAAGCTTTACGCAGTCAACATTCCCGTAGGAGGTCGCAAGGTGAAGAGGAGTTTCTTTGTACCTCTCTAGTGAGGTCAATTCAATGTGAGCCCAAAGGTCCGATAAGGGGTGTTGGGCCATTCAAGTAACATACCCTGTTTATTGATCTCTGCTCCAGCTTCTAGGAGAATCTGCGCACATTTGGTATGCCCTCCCCTGCATGCGTGATGGAGAGACGTATAAAATCCGGCGCTGCCTAACAAAGTGTACAACTTTCAATTGCTGGGACGATAGTCCACACAATGGCATTCACCTATCAAATTCGGGTTCGCCCCATGCTTGAGGAGGAGCACCACGGCATCATCCCTCCCATCTCGGCACGCTTCGTGAAGGCAAGGTCGGTCGTACTTGCCATCTGGATAAACAAAGTTCAGTGCATATTCTTGTACCCGGAAACCCGATTTTTTGCTGTTCACCTTTGACATTGGGATCTGCACCTTTCTCCAGCATAAGTTCGAGAACAGCGATTGGTGCGTCTAATTGGCACGCTACTCGCAAAGCCCTTTCCGTAGTATCCTTGCCTGAGAGAGAAGGATCATCGATGAACACTCTGCCTCGTATGTCATGTGGATGGCTTACGCCTGAATTGTTTATTGACGTCGGCCCCAGCCTCGATCGCCTCCTGCACAAGATCCCACTCTTTCGCAAGGACGACTTCTCCGAGCAAGGTTCGCCCATCTGTGGTTGTAACAGCTCGCCTCAGTCATTTTTTCCCTTAATAGTAGAAGATTCACATACCTGTGAATGTAGAGTCCACATCGAAGTTTGACAAGACAAGGTCCCGGACGCCCTCCCAGTCCTTGGCTTTGGCCAATACTTCAAGCAGAGTTTGATCCTCTGCAATCATTCACTTTACCATGTTATTTTGGACGAAAGAAAGTGTTATCGTACCAGGAAATGGACTACCGACATCGGCATCCTTCATCAGCAAGGAGCGAACAGCAGGTGGACGTTGGGGCGAGCAGGCCCATGTTTCTAGTGAGGAGCTACCTGCACAATCACCCGGATGAGTTACATATTCAGTGCGCCAATAAGTGAATAGGATGTGTACCTGGCCAAGTAACTTTGCTGACATTGGCGTTCAAATCAAGTAGGGTCGGGATGATGGCCCATTGGCCGGTCTGGAACGCTACTTCGAGGGCAGTTCTGCTATCTAGTTCGTGTCAGGTGGGGAGTTNGTTTCCGAAGGAAATAAAATAAAATNANACCTCTAAATTCGATANCGACGTCTACGCCTCCTTTCTCAAGGAGAGTAAGAACCCCGGCGGAGCTTTCTCCACATACCAGAGCCTCCANTGCTATTTGACCTGTCGCNGCGGTCAAGATATCAACGCATTCCCAATTCTTCTCTAGGACCGCCAGCTCGAGGGCAGTATGACCATCTACGAAGAGCAAAGCGAGGCATGTCACTCCCCGAGGCCGTAAATACTGGAGGAAGACGCACCAGGCGGTTTGCTGGTGAGGTCTGTACCCTTATTGACAAGTTTCGGAACCAGCTCCCATTGTTTATGTGAAACAGCCACATGAAGAGCAGTACGGCCATCTTAAGGTTTGTTTAGTCCAGACATGCAGTGCCCAAGTCCTGGCAAGTGAACTGAACACACCTGCGAATACCGTGTTGATGTCGGATCCTGAGTCGCTGAGAATGAGGATGCCTTCCCAGTGTTCTGCTAGGGATACGACCTCGAGCGCTGAGCGATTATCTGCGTAAGTCTGAGGGATCAGAATACTCTACGAGAGCCCCTTCAGATGAGTAACACTCACCGCCTGCCTTCACACTGGCATCTGCCCCTGCCTTGACCATCGCGACAATATCGTCGGCATTCCCAACTACGATAGCCTCCTTCAGTTCATGATTCCTGATCTGCATTTCCTGACGCCTTTGCCTCCGAGCCAGCATCATTTCGACGAGGTCTCGAAGCGGCATGAACAAGAGGAGCACCGCAAGGACCTGACCGAATCCCCACTCTGCTTCGCCAGACGCCTGCAGGTATTCATTCTTTCGCAAGGTGAGCTCGATGTCGATGACAAAGACGATGTTGATGGCGAGGAGGAAAAGTAGGCCGATGCATATGGGGAATATCGAGGAGCGCATAGATTTCGCTGCGACCTCGCGTATGGACCTTATGATTCGAAGGTAGAACGGTGCAGAGTCGGTCGGGACCCGAGTAGGAGGCGCAAGCTCCTGCCGGTGTTTGTGGTGCCAGATGAAGAAACCGAGGAAAAGCACCATCGGAATGACGAGATTGAAACCGGGAAGGAGGAAGATAGCATACAGCGCTAGTGAGAAGACACGGAGTGCACTAGAAGTGAAAGGCACATCGGCTCCGATAATGGTCAGGACGACCGACCCGGTCGAGCAGTTGGAGTTCAAGCGTCCAAATGAGTGTGGATTGCTCCATAGCCAGATCCCGAGAGCGGCCATGACAGTAAGATGAAGGGAGCCCATGAACAGGGCGATACGCCCGAACAGAATTTTCGCAGAACTCTTCTTCGCTTCATGCCCTGGGTTAAGTTCAAGTAGCGAACACTGAAGACGGGGCACTAATAACGCACCCAGACTACTGTTGTGCTTCCCACCATCTTCATCAGCCAATCGCCCGGCGCCGCCGTTTCCGAGCCTTGGCCATTTGTTTAGTAAAGCTGCACAAGCAGAACAAAATGGTCTGGCCCCTGAAGCACTCACCGTCGGAAATATGTAAGAAACCCTGCAGCTGACTCTTCAAATGCGTCTTCCACGCAGACCACTCAGGTTTGACAGGGCTGTGTCCAGGACCATCCTTCAGGTTCGCCTTGTAGTGCACGTAGAGTAAGAAATAGATGAACGCATTTGTGTTGTTCATCCAGCTCATGCTCAGTACGATGTACGCATGATAGTTAGAGAGGATTGAGGTCAAAGCTTGAACACTGCAAGAGATGAGGATGGCAAATGCGAGGATGAGGTTGGTGGTTGACTGAGTTTCCAGCGATTCCAGTTCGTAGTCTGTGATATAAGAGTCCCAGAGGGCCCAGATAGCGGGGATAAAGCAGAGGAAGGTCTGCACGTATATAGCGATGCGTACGCCAATGCCCGCGATATCAGGGTTGGACGGGATGAGGCAAGACATTGGGTGGATGGCCTGCCTCAATGCCCAGCGGTGAGGATGGGAGAGGGAAAGGGGCAGGTTTGGCGAAAGGAAACGGGTAACGACGTTTTTGACACGTTTTCACGCATAGTATTCGGTTAACTTGCGACGACAGGAGAGATTAATGAACCCACCAGCGTGCTTACTTACATGTCGACCGCAAACGATAGTGACCGGCAATGCTCTATCATTTCACCTCGTCACCATTCACATGCATAGAAGCTGGGCTCGGGAGTAGGATTGAAGAAAGACGGAGTCCTAGAGCTCGGGTTCTTCTCCAAGCCTTTCGAGGGATCCAGCCGGGTCAACCCATCGTACCGCTCGAAGCCTGCGCTCTGGAGGTGCAGAGTGTCAATGATATAACGATCTCTTTGACTCGGAGTGTCGGCAGACCGGCCTTACGCGACATATCGGGCGCCACGTTCAGAGCGAGTCTGTCTTTGACAAATTCGAATATAGAGCCTCGGAAAATCGTCGAGAGGAACTGGCAGAGGGGCAAGGTGGTGGTGGTCGCGAGTAGATTATTACTTTTTGATGCCCCCTTGCGGCGCGCCTAACCTCTCACTTTCAACGTCCGCCATGACCTCGACTGAAATTTCGCCTCTCACCCTTTGACCAAGGCAAGGCATGTCCCCCAGAGAGGCAAGTATCGAACATAAAACTGCGAACGGCCATCTTAAACGTTAAACGTTCATCGTCCTCCTGCTTTCAACTAGACTCCTTCTTATTCTTTCTATTCCGCTTGATTCCCGGCCTATTATAAATTATTGACTCCTTGGGCTTCTCCCGTGCAACTCTTCACTAAGTCACTCCCAGAGCACCAGAAAAGTGGTACTCATACGTACTGTATCTGTATCGTCTCAGCCACCGGAAACCAGAGGAAAAGATGCTCAAGTGCCTTCAAATGCAGAGGAAGGCCATATAACGAATCAATAAACGACATACAACAGGGATTATAGCAGCAAGACAGCGGTAATGTACACCTAGCGTTTTTGTACAACAGGGAACACGGCCAGAGCGCNCATAGATCTACATAGCAAAGGAAGGAGGTGCGCAAGTTAGCGCTAGATAAGGATNGTGAATGGGGAAGCAGCAAGCAATACTGGAACCGGAAAGATCGAGTTATGGCCCAATGCAGGATGACAGAACGCTTCAACCCGACGGATGTCGAGGGCNCNAAGATGAATGATAGGACACTATACCGTACGGTTCCCAGCCAACGTGATGGATGTGCGAATTCTAGATATTTCTCCTCCAAATGTCACCGTCTCACGCTGAGGCACGAATTCCTCTTTCAAGGGCATCGTAGCGAAGATAGGGAAGGGGGAGACAACCTTGGGACCAACAACGGGTAGCTGGTGATCATCTACATCGCACGTCATTTCGCCAGTGGTGATCTGCCGCGGCCAAATAATGGGTCCAGACTTCACGCCCGAGCATGCGAGTCAGCGATCAGGCTCNGAGTGAGAAGGGGGTCGATGCTTACGATCGCATTCGTATCGATATCCTTCATGAGCCGTTCCTTGAGTTCCGCCCTCACGTTGAGCGTATCCATCAGCGTCTAGGCGTCGATCAGCACACAGTACTTGTGGGGGGAGCCTGAACTGACTGTGGTATACGTCCGCCCGATAGGGATCATGAACATCGTATAGAAGATGGTGTTCGGGCGGGCGACTAGAGAAGAGGCATGGCTCACGATCAGTCAGAGCGACGATGCATTGAATGCGGGATTCGGTACTCACGGAAGGCTACCAGACCGCAGATCGCCAGCNTGGCGGAGAACGCTCCGGTTTGTATGCACCCGCGGATGAGGCGGTTGATGACCTTGTCGGTACGAGCGTAGCCGGTTCGATGGCGGTAGAAGAAGATGCTCATAAATCCTGAAAAGCGAGGATAAAGGGTGAGCGGGGAAGGAAATTGGTGAAGCGGGGAGAGTAGGCGAACCGGACATGAAAATATCAATGCTCATCTGGAAGGCGAGCCATGGGATGAGATAAGGCTTGAGGAGATGAAACTCTCTGTGTGCGACTGCGAACCGGTGAATCGCGCATGAGTTTGGATCGACACACGGAATGCAAGCCGAACTCACTCCTTCATCAACCACATACGGATGCCAAAAGCCATCCCAGCACCGAACTCTGCCAGAGACATCGTCAGAACGCAGACGAACAGAGTCTTGTCCTTGAGCATCCCAAACATCCTGTGTCCCAGCTCAGAGTAAGAAATCAGAACGGATACGCATATCGGGCAAGAGCTTACCTTGCGCCAAGGAAAGCATGGGTGACGCTCGCCGTTACGGCTGTCCCGATGGGTATGAATGCACAGGGCCATTGGGGAACTGGGCCGGGTCAGTAGGAAGCAATGGTAACCTATGCCAGATACGCACTCGCAAACACCTTTGGATTGTCGAAGTTTGCAACACTGGTTACAGAGCTCCAGTGAGACTAGGAGCGAGAGCGAAGTGGTTGACGCACAGAAAGATCCAGCAAAGATACACCATACTTCAGAGTCAAGAATCGTCGATAAGTGATCGTCCAATAAGCGGACAAGCTTGTACGTACAAGATGCTTTGCACCGTATCAAGCGCGAAGAGAAAGAAGACTACGAGCCTGCGTTCCGTTGTCAAATCTGCAACTCTACCACTGACGCCAAACTCACTTAACACGCCAGTGGTCATTGAAATCTGGAAACATGGGTAAGTTTGTGCTTTCCGATAGTAGCGAAAGCACCCACTCTTGTTGTGGTACCTGGTGTACTGGCTCGAGATTACACCGTACAAGTATGTATTCACTTGAACGCAGAGTTATACGTTGAAGTTGACCCAGGGTGAACAGTCGCGTACAGGTTACACCAATCACCAGGGTGCCTATAGACAGATATCAGATCATGTTAGGAAGAGGGAGAGAGATGCAAAGGTACATACCAAGGACGTCATTATATGCGCCCATAGCAGCCCAGCTCGCAAGCGAACGAAAGACGAAGCGGAAGCAAGTGCACTTAGCAGGGGAAACGATCGATCAACGGAAGAAAAGATTGTGGAAGTAAAAGTAAGGAGCAAAATTGGAGTCGGAACGTAAAGAGGCTCGAGAAATTTGAAAAGAGCGCGACCCTGAGTCCCTTTATACTCATGATCATGCATCCGTATGGGATGGCGCGCTTCGAAGCAACGAACAAGAGCGTCAATCCGCGTTGCCTAAACCAGCAAACAGGAGGATTAAGCACCGCGAGCCCCACACGCACGTTTTGGGGAGTTAATTCAGGGACTGGGATAGTTACGACTTGCACGGTAACTGGCGATCTCTCCCTGTGAGGTCAAGTCTCGAGGTTACCGGAGGCGGGTCAGTTAGAACCGCTCGACCGCATTTGTATGACGGTAGCGGAACACTGTTGCGCATAGACGCTACCGTCCTCTTCCAGAGTGGGCGAAAAGCGCGCAGGTCCTCTCGGTCGAAGGTACCACAGTGCCTTAGAGTGCTCAGGGTTCTGGAAAGGTGATGGCTTCTCTGTCAAACGAAAAGCTGCCCTGGTAGGATAGTGATGATACGACCTACTTTCGGTCAAGGTCGCGCCTATCATCTCCACACTGATTAGTGTCAACGGCGTGCAGCGCCCTGCCCTCGCGCCGCGCAACCGATTCGGAGTTCAGCTTCAGGAATCAGGTCCGATACTGCGAACATCCTGCGTCGGGATCGCACCATCCGTCAGAACACATTCCTTGAATAGGACGGATGGTTTCTAAGGCTCGGGCGCATCCGGCATATCGATTATCGCTCATCGCTGGGCGCGACATCTCTGTAATAAGGCGATAAGATGAGCGAAGAAAATCGCAGGACGGCAGCGTCTACGCCCCCGATGTCGCGCATAGGATGATAGTGTGGACGACATGGTGGTCCGGTGTCAAGAGGAACCGCCGCCTCCCGCCGCTCGAAGTGGCGCGATGGCGGCAATCCAAATTTGGTTGTTGGTCCCAAACAAAAAANNCTTAGCAGATTCTCCCAAGGCGCCATTGAAGCGGTGTTACATGTACAGTATGGCGTCTTAGGTCAAGGCATCTTGAAAGCATCTATTTACTACCTACAGCGGACCCTGATTCCGACTTGGACTGTTGCATCAAGTACCTTGAGCTTGCTNCCGTGATCGTACTGCCCGCCACTACGTACCCCCCGGTGAACTTGCANCTATCGTGATGGGCACCGAATCCGTGTGTTTTGAAGTCNTCTGCAAAGGGAAAGCTAAAGTTGCATTCCGGGGCTCCAGCGATAATCGGTACAATGAAGGTATTGAAGGCCCGGGTATGCGCAGCAAGAAATGCTGGGGATCGACAACTTGAAGAGAGAGATATACAAGAGAATGCTAACGGTGAGGGTATCCAAACGACTAGACGACTGGGAGAGTATAGAGCGCGGTCCAGGTGGGACAGTCTCCTGGCATGTCGGTGGGGTCTACTTTGTNCACGATCTTGAAATATCACCCTGTCAGAGGCAATGTTGANCAGCACATACACAGATGAACTCACGTCTCTCTGGATTCCACAGACATAGAAGTTCGTCAAGTTGGAATTGAAGATCAGCTTCGCGCCCAACTGCGCATCCATACGGTCCGAGAATAGACTGAAGGTATCGAACTGAGCACACGGATTGGATTTCTCAATCTTCGCCCGTCCACTCCTGGGTACCCCATCCTCGTCCTGAACGAACTTGAGCACCGCNGAAGGNCCACACTCTCCAAAGTTTGGCTTAGTGGTGTTGACCGGGTATAGGTTNGAGAGATAGGCTGGNGATGGGAGCGAGAAGTCGAGGTAGGGATAGGAGACGTAGGGAGAGGTGCTGCCGGCCACAGGGTCCTGAGCAATGAGCGAGCCGTCCTTGTAGTACAACATGGCTATTGGACCTTCCCCGCTGAGAGTCGCTACCCCATGTTGTCCAGTCATGCGAAGAGGCTAAGGTGGAATACCGTGCAGGGGTCAACAGGTGTTCTTACTATTATCAAGGGAGGACGATACGGACCATGAACCTACTTCCAAATGAGTCATCCGCAAGAAGGTAAAACACTGGAGTCTCCGCGTTTGGGATCAGCGCTGAAGAGACCAGCTTTGGGACGACAGAGAGAACAGAGAGGAGCGATACAGCGGCGAAGAGCATCGTGAGTCGGGGGCGGCCGATGAAGAGCAAACGGTACAGAGTGAGAAGCTTGTGCACGGGAACCGACGGGAAGCGAGCGGCGTTGAGGTCTAAACACCACCCTGACTGGGTTATATAGCCCTATCCCTCAATGTTTGAGACTACCGCCTTGGTCTGAGGGGGCAGCCCGAGAACCCGATGGAACAGGTTACCATCCCCTTGACGGTGATAGGGGTTAGCTTGGA
>JANDKE010001943.1:0-11834 GCA_027627275.1 Coprinellus aureogranulatus | reverse complement strand
GGTAGCGTCTCTCTGACCCAAACCATCTTTGGTATACGGGTAAGGCCATCGATCCCGAGGACCTCACCTGACTCGCAATACACCCGACTGGCATAATACCTGGATAAGAAGTGCTCGATAGACTCCACCCTCGACCAGAATCCCTTGAAAGCATTGTTCGAATAGCCAACTACATGCGGTGCTGCATCATTACTGAAAAAAAGGGATGAGGCGTCAGCAATTGCATCGTCTGTAGCAGAACGATCCAGATACCTACAAACCATGGACAACCCCGACCCTTCTACCAACCGTTATAGCCATCCATTTAGCCCGCTTGGCAGCACAGTGCGGAACCAGGCTTTTCATAGCAGGCCGGTCCCCTCCAGAGAGGTCGCAGGCTCCGCAATGAAGAGCCACGGCGAGAGGCATACTCTTGCTGGCGACTTGGAAAGTATCTGCACACACGGACACACCCTGTATAGATGCGGAAGTGGGGGACAGACTTCCGAGCTGCATTGATTTGGCTTGTGAAGATGAAGGCGAGGGTGGGGGGACACGCTGCCCTTCTAAACGAGGCCTTGAAAGGGCATTCGGGCTGTAAAGAATGTGGGAGGCGTCGTGGTTACACTTGACGCCTGCTTTCCCCAAAGCCATCACGACCTCCAAGGGGTTTTGGCACCAAGAGCGAGCATGTCGATGAGATTCAGGAGCTGGCGCAGCTGAAGAGTAAAAGTGGAAGACAGCATGGTACGGGGTGACGATTGTTGATAGAGATCGATCTCAATGTGACGGTAGACTGGGAGTCTGGAAAAAGAAGGGGGGGAGGGAGGCGAAACAAAAAGGCTGTATATAAACATCACCATCCTCCATGGACAAGAAGGCAATAGCAGCCAAGTGCGCCACGCGCACTCAGCAGACCGTCTCTTCTCGCACGGTGACGTTCCCACTTCCAAGGTGCATGCGCCCCACGGGAGGAACATCGAAAGCCAATGCGATACCTTCTGAGAAGAATCATGAATCAATGACCCACCGTCAAGGTGTATCCTATGGAAATGACCCTGAACAAACAACCGCAGGCTAACAGCCTAGGTCCATGTCAGACCTGGGTCACGACCGAAAGGCACGTCGAAGGAAGACAGAAGGGGAAAGGGGGAAAAGAAGAATATCGAAAGAGACAATTATATCGGCACACGTCCAAATAAATGGGGGTGGATGAAGAAGTCAAAGTCAATATATTCGTAATGCGAAAGTCGGCGTGATACACGGTACCGTATGCGGGAAAAGTGAAGGGTAATTTGAGAGGAAGGTCATCAGAAGAGACGCGTATGGGAAAACGAAAGAATGAGGCAAAGGAGAAGCACCGAACGTGGGCACTGTCTTGTAACTGTGACAAGGGAAAGGGGCAAGAAACTCGAGGCTCGAGATAAAACGGGCTTACGAGCTAGACCAAAACGCTCATGAAAGCGTAAAGATGTCAAGGAGGGGTGAAACTGACATACTGGATAACAGAGCTAGCCCCACAGTGGCGAATGACGGCGTAAGAAAAGAAGACAAAGGCAGACACTGCCAGCAAGACCGACACCTGACAGCGGGCTGAACCTGAGAACATGCACCGCCCTGAGAAGTTATACAAATGAGATACTCGATCGCTCACATGATCCATCGCGGCGTTTAGGTAGGCAGGAAAGTTTTGAAGTAAAGAAAGGCCAACAAGGCGGTCTCATCATTCACAGACAACTGGGATCATTGGTGGCAGTGCTTATTAGGGCCAACAATTCGAGCTTAGTAATGATCTAATCATAGCCCCCCCGGCCCGTCCAGACCAGGTCCCCAACCCACCGGGCTGTGGCATTTCAGAAGATGGTGTCGCAAAGCACAGGTCATACCTGCTACCAGTAACGGATCCATTTTCGGAACAGTATCAATAATCTATCCTGCAAATGAATCATGGTAGGTTCCAAGGAACCGATTGGAGCAGTGAGAGTTTTCACAGCGGTGCTGATATCGCTTCGCCCATTCCGACGCATTTGCCCTCTCGAGCATCCTGATTATACCGTGCCTGTATAACCAGCTGTCGTTGATGACTGTTAGTCGGACATTCTTATGCCGGTAACAGTTTCTATTCGATGTCGGACAGCGCCAGCCGCATGGCCTTCTGTAGTGGGAGTTGTTCCGAATGGTTACGGACCCTTCAGGAGCGTACCCTACGTCGAAATGGTAGTGATGGTTCTGTATTGTTCGTCGACTATCCGTTAGATTGTGGAAGAAGTCATACACAGCGCCCCCCGCTCATCATGTACGTTCCCGTTGAGAAGGGCGTGTTAAGACAGACGTCAACCACGGAGCAGCTGGCCTGCGAGACCGTTATGTAGTCAACGTCACGCTAATATAATAAGTCAGGGCCAAGGATGATGAAGATGCTCTCGCTCTCACCGGGTTAGACGATGTGGTGTTCTTCTTCACTTTCATGCTGCACATGACATGGTGAACGAAGGCATTTGCGATCGCGTGGGGCCGTAGCTGATTGAGAGTGGTGTGGATGGAGAGCCAACGTAGCACCCCTTGGAAACTAAAAGGAGTAGCGACAATGTTGAGGTTCTGGCACGTAGTGCTTGAGTCTTCGATGTACCAGTTTGTAACGTTTATCCCCAGCAGTCGACGCACGATGCCACCTACAACCACGGCATGGTTATCCTTCAGCATGTAAAGGAAGCCATCCACCTCATTCAACGTCGGGAACCATGGATGTAGAACAGCCCCGATCCGCCGTCTCATCTCCTGGATTGATGCTGCCCGCGCAAATGCCGTGGTTTGCCCGTATGTTACCAGAGTATTCCAGTCGATGCATTGCAAATACTGCTCAGAGACTTCAAGGCACTCGTGCACCTTCTGACCGGCTCCACGGCTAAGTGACCTCTTGCTGCTCCTCGGGGTGGGAGGCATGGCAGAATGCTATGCCATTTGCCCCTTACCTTCGACCCTTTAAGCAGAGAGCTTGTGAATATTGACGGAAGTACACGCTCTCACCACCAGCATCCTGGGAGTCCAGAGGTGTGCGTCGGGACCTGGTCCCGCTGTCAGTCTGTCCAGAACGTAGAAGCGGTACAAAGATATGCCTACCCGCCCAACGAACGGACATAAACATATACCAGGTCACCCGCACTGAGGTTCTGGGAAAGGAACAGAAACAGGTCAGACCTTGAGGCCATTAAGCATCAGTGCAGAAAACCTCACCTCTCTTTCCGAACTGAAATGTTCGCGTATGACGAATGCGCGAGTGGAGTGACGACACGCCGAATGGCAGCGGCATGTAATATATGGGCAAAGAAACGGGGATAAAAGCATGGATAAATTAAAGTTATCTGACAGAAACAGACGTGCACGGGGGGGGGGGGGGGGGTGCTATCAGCAGACACTGCAACCCGTCCATACAAGACCAGCACATAACCGTGTCAGCTAGCACCGCCCGAAGTTGAAGGTGAAGGGGTACAAAGGTCGAAGGCCATAACCACCTCGATGACAAATCCCATACAACCAGAAGCAGGCGTCGGAACAAGGCAGACGGCTCAAGATCAAGGTATAAGTCAGCAGATCATGATACGAGGAAAGAAGGAACGGATAGCAGGTGAGAATCAACCCGTTAGGTTCGAATATGAAGCTAACGCACGGAAGCACAAAGCTAATGCGGTTGAAAAAGGAAACCTGGTTCACTGTAACGCCTGGACTTCAAGACTCGGTAACCCAATGTGTGAGTCACCATGGCAAATTGGCCAAGACGATGGACACGGTACCTTCGTGCAAATACGGATCACGGGGGTCTCCACCTCTTTTTTTTTTTCTTTTTTTTTTTTTTTCTTATTCAGCAGAAGAATAGAGTGCAGGACGAGAGTGAGAGAACGAAAGGCAGCCATACTTGTTCGAGGCTAAGAAGGATCAATTACGCTCCGGGCTTCGACACTCGTGGGTGACAGTATTTGTCTCACGCTTCACGTTGCATATGCCGCCCAAATTTAACCTCTACATCCATAGCACGAACCTTTACCGGCACTTCCACCAAATGCAGCCTCTTTTGGCGACTTCACTGGTGGAACCCCTTCCTCACTCTCGCACGTCAGAACTCACGATATACCTGCTGCGTCAACTGAGCGAAGCCAATCGATGCCTTCTTTCCCACTCCTCCACTGCTAATCTGAACCTTCATCGGTGGGTCCGCCAATTCCCTTCGTCCTTTGCTCATCCTTCAATTCAACTTTGCACTTCCACATACTGTATGCCGAACTAACCCTGTACTTGGAGCAGGTAGATCAACTAAATCGGCCAAGGACGCTCTTAAAAACGCAGCTCCCCCGTGCTATACGACTGCCATTCGTTCTCTATGGACCCCGAAGACGTCCATCCATGCTTCTACTCAAAGGTGTATTGTTCGGGCTGCGGCCTTCCTTGTCGTGGGATACCTTTTGCTGTCAGAAGCGGGGTGGTGGCGGATCACACCAGGTTCCTGTGGACAAGTGCCGCAATCTCAGATCCCACTGAGATTACGCCCATAGATGGAGGTAGTATTTATATGCAGCCTCGTCTAAGCCTCCCTTCTCCAGACTCCTCGTCTACTACAGTACCAAGGTCGTTCACCACCAGCCGTCATCACTGCTCACCATGCTCTCCTCTACTTTCACTCTCCAGCTCCAACAGCTCATGGACCTCATGGACGCTCTCGACATTGGTCCTAAGACTCCCTTGGAAATTGTGATGGCAATGGGAAAAGTAGGTGTCGAGGTCGATAATGATACCTCCTATACACTTTTCGGCCTGGATGCTCCTCCGGAGCTGGAGCCTCAATCCAAAGGGAAGCAAATCCAGCCCCCCTCGCCACCTACCCCACAAGCAAAGACCATTCAATTCGGAGATCTGCCTTCCACCTCGGCACATCTGCAGGGTGGCAACCGTTGCGCCACCTCATCCAAAGTCACCATAAAGCCTCCGTCTACGTCTCATCGTCCTCCATCCCCCGAACCATCCGGAGGGGATCCACCCGCCATGAATATACCCCCTCAAGATACCATGATCAACCGCGATAAATATATGGCTATCACGGTTGGGCGGAAGGTCGGCGTTATATATGGGTTGTAAGTTCCCAGAATGCCCTTCAGATAAAGAAATAAAAACAGTCGCTAATACTAAATCCCCCTTCCAGTAACGAAGCGGCGGTCTACGTCGTTGGATATTCGAACAACACTTTCAAAGGATTCAAGTCGCGAGCGGAGGCCGTTGAACGCTTTTGGTCCAGGTACCATGCTAGCCAGGTGTACTGCGAGACCGGCGAGGTCTTGGGGATCGACGGCCTCGCTCGAGTGCCCAAGATGACGTGGGTAAGGGAAAGGTCGTCTGATCCTGAGGACACTGAAGAGAGGGATGGATGAAGGGCCTGAACGGAGGCCTACCACAAACATTCCCTGCATTACCGCGTATCCTCCACCCGCTCTTCCACGGCATCGATTGCTGTTGTTCACTGGTGAACATTTCTTCTACCCTAACGAAATACCATCATCATCTTGCCCATCGTCTCGGCTATGCCAAGATGATTCCATAGCCACGAATTACGGCTACATATACAGAGCTTCGAATGTATTATCGGTAGTGTTGCACACCGCCGTTAACGTCAATACAAAGTGATTGGACCACCTGTCGATTCCCAGCTGCTACCCCAATCCGCAGAAGATACCGGCTGAACACTCAGATCCAAGACCTCGGACAGAGTGTTCGATATCGAAGCCCCTGGGTGTTGAAGGCATCGCAGCGATATGTGTGAATGGAGGGGGAACGAGGGGCATGGGAACGGCAAGTCAGCTTCCTTCATAGCAATGGTACTACAAACACGGGTCGTTACTTTGCATATCGCACCGTGAAAATGAAGTGGCAATCCGTTTACTTTGCGACCTACAGCTATTTCACGAGACACAATCAGCCTGTATCCAAGCTTATCACGCGCCCAATTATCCGAGCAGCGCACGGAAAGGTTGTCGGAGACTCGGAGGAGACAAGGAGCGCCAAGGGTCATACCTAATATGTCTTCCTCCCGTACACGCGGTCCCTCGGCCTTCTTGGATCATCAACACATTTGCCGCTTGGATCGACTATCATCGATTGGCGTCGATCCATGCCGCTTCGGATATATAGATAACTGAATAGGCTTAGATAGGCATAATCGTTTGCTTCACACAGATACCTACGGATGCCAGAGGAAAAACGGCTGCCGGCGAATAAATTGAAGTCCCGAATCCCACGCGCCAACTGGTTACCGACTTGATTGAGCGCCGACATTCATGCCATCAACCACAAGCCCAGCTGCTGGCGGTCGGTACCTGGTACGCCCCGAGCAGCCTCTAATGAGTAGTGCGGGCGGAGCCCGGGTAGATGAGAGTGTTTGAACCACCTCCGAAGGAATGCTATTTACGCACGCAAGCATGCAGTGGGATTGCATGCTTGCAGTGTGGGACTCGCGTAGAGCTCCACGCCATCACCAGATCAGGACACCGAGGGGAGTTAGGCGCGCACGCGCTTCCTCCTCAACGATTCCTTCCCGGCGGACGTCTCGCTCTACTCCTACCCACTACAACCTCCGTGTTGAACAGGTCCGACCTAATAGCCCCCCGGTCGTCGCTGTCGTGGATGTTTTGCCAAGTGCGGCTCACTATGCTCCATTTGAGGGCACGCTTCCCATGCGTCAGTTTGTTCGTGAGCGCCCAATCCATCCGTAATCGGCTGCTTATGGCTTTCTTCCATCGTGCGGTTATCTCGTTCTTCGTGTGTTTCTTTGTGGGATCTTGTTCCCGTCCTATCTTCCATTCGCACCTTATTAGCCAGATAAGGTATGCTGATTCTGAGATTAAAATCTGGAGCAAACGTGTTCGTCCGTCGAGCTTCTTGCCATCTCTTCCTCTTACCGTCACTAGGTTTATGCCCAGGACCATTCCGATCGTGGGGTCCGTCCAATCGAGCCCTGTTTTCCGCCAGAGTCTCTTTGCAAGCTTCCATACCTGTTCTTGGCCCGAGGTCTTGCAGTGGCACAGTATGTGTTCCATCGTTTCTATTGGGTCGCCCTCACATTGTTTGCAGACCCCGCGTTCCCGCACATGCTCGGGCGCCGACGACATGTTTCTGAAGTAGTACCCGATCTTTTGGGCGTCGTGTAGGGATTTCCAAGCGTAGGCGCTGTACTTTTGTGTCGTCGTCATGAGGTTTCTTTGTTTTATCTTGTTCCAGACCATTGCTGGCGTCGGCGTGTTCCCCGTCATCTCGTCGATCGCAGCTGTGACTCGTTCCAACATCTTTTGCGTCGATTTCCTTTCTTTCGGTGCGTTCTTTTCCATTATGAGTTTTATACGCTATAGCTTGGGTCATAGCATGCACCGCTGCTCCGGCCTTGTCTATGAGTTTCCCGGCCTCGAGGCTTATCTCGTCCGGCTCTTCTTTCTGGGCTCCTTCGTTTGCGAGGCTGTCGGCGCCTTCGTTCCCGACGTCTTCCCGCNNTTCCCTTTCACTTTCCTTCGTGTTGTATCTGTGTCTTGTTTTCGCTCAGCTAGGAGCTCTGCCTACGAGCNNGTGCTTGCATCTCACGGGCTTGTTTGCGACTCCCGCAAATCCGATATCGAACCATTCCCGTGCTCGTTTTGTGATGATGTCAATGGTGTATTGGGAGTCGCTTACTATGCATAGGCTGTCGCTTTCTCTGTGTGTTTGTATTGCGACTAGCGCCGCAACGACTTCACCAGTGTTGTTTGACTGGTGAATCTCGGGTTTCACTTTGATAGCTCGGTTTCTGTCGTCGTCTGCACCATACCACAGTCCGCTTCCGCATCTTGCTTCCTGTGTTCCATTTTGGTGACATGATCCGTCCGTGTATACTTCGGTCTGCTCGCTAACGTCCTCTTCAGCGTCTCGCGCTTCGCCTACCGGCCACTGGGGAGGCTCGTCATTGGGTTCGTCGTTGTCCGTGAAGATGCGGACAAGGTTCGACGGGTATCGGGGTGGTGGAGCCACCGGGATTGCGGTCGTGGTTCCGCTGGGTATGTGTTCACGGTCCTCGTGTGTCTCGTACTCAGCTGACGACGGCTGCCATTGTTCAGTGATGTTTGCCATCTTTCTTTCAGCATTTGCTCTGCACTTTGGTGGGTGGCGGCATCCTCTGCTCCGGTCTCTGGCACAGTTATTACATCGGCAGGTGAGTCTATTTCTGCAGCCAAATGCCCTTCGTTTGTTTGCGTGGTCGTTCATTTCTCCGGTCGTTACGATTCGGTGCGTCTGCTGTTGACATTTCCCCCATTTGTCGTTATAGATGGACGTCAGTTTGTCTTTGTTCCCTATGTGGTACCAGTATGGCATTGAGTCCCTTAGTTCCTTTGTCAAGCTCGTCGCTACCACGGTGGCGTTATATTTGTATGCTATTTTCATCATTCGTTTCAGGGACTTAGGGAGGGTCTCCGACCTGACGTTGACTTTCCATCCTTGGACGAGTGGGTTTACCAGGAGGCTGCTGTCCAGGTTTTTGTATTTTGTTGTCGCTGCCTTCGCTAGGAGCCTGTCAGCGAGGAAGCACCATATTGGTCTCTCTCCTGGGGGGAGGAGGTATGTTCGGAGGCGTATGATCTCGATTGCGTCGTTTCTCGCGGCTTCCACGTCGATTATATTCATACCCCCGTTTTCTGTAGGTTGGCGTAGTGTCTCTGCGTTTATTGTGTTTCGTTTTGTTTCACCTTCCTTTGCCCACACAAAGTCATCCATTATTGACTTAATTTTCGATAGGATCTCGTCGGGCATCCCCTGTACCCGAGCTGCGTACTGCGTGAAGCCGCCTACCATTGTGTTATTCCCTATTTTCCTGCCGTGGATGGTTGGCCGACTACTGGCCCACCTTTCTAGGGTGCGAATTATCTTCTCGATTATCGGTTGCCATATACCTTGCTCATCTATGTTGTACCCGTACCAGGCTCCTAGTATGCGCACAGGTTCTTCTTCATCCACTATGTGGATATTGTTGGGTATGCATGTGCTCCCCTGAGCTAGACTCTTTGTTCGCCGCAGCTGAGTTCTGTATTCTAGTTTCCCTAGCGGGATGACCATCGTTTTGTGGATGTTGAACTTTGCTCCTGCTGACCGGCACCATTCCTCGAGGATTTGGAGCAGTAAGCCAAAGTCGTCCTCCTCATCCATGAACACGGTCGTGTCGTCTGCAAAGAGGTTGCACACAAGGCGTCTGGTGACGCCTTCGTATTGCATCCCCTTGAGCTGTGATTTCCTTAGTGCTATTGCCAGCGGCTCGATTGCCAGGTCAAAGAGTAGGCAGGACAGTGGGTCTCCTTGTCGTACCCCTCTGGTGATTCTGTATTTTCGACCCTTCTCTCCGTTCAGGATTATTGACGTCTTTGCGTCTTTGTACAGGTGTTGCATCGTGTTGACGAAACTGTCCGGTAAGCCGAACTTTTTAAGTGTTCTCCACAGGTAGTCATGCCTGATTTTGTCATAGGCCTTCTCTTGGTCCAAGCATACTATTGCTCCTCGTTTGTCTTCGGCTTCGCCGGTTTCGAGAACCAGGCGTATGAGGTCAGTTTGGTCAAATATTGAGCGTCCGCGGATGAACCCAGCTTGGTCTGGGTGTACTAACTTGTGTACTACCTTTGCCAGTTTGCCAGTCTATCGGACAGTAGCCTTGTGAAGATCTTGTAGTCAGTATTCAGTACTGTGATCGGTCTGTAATTCGCAATGTCGGATCGATCACCTTTCTTGTAGAGCGGGCACATCCACCCCTCGGCGAATTCGGTGTCTGGCTCGACTCCGTGTTTTGCAATGTCATTGAACAGTCGCGCCATAACCCATGCTAGGTCTGGAGTCTTTTCCCCTTGTCCTTCTCTCTCTGACTTTTCGCGTTGCTTGATCAGGAACTTATATATTTCTACGGGTATGCCGTCGAGCCCCGCGGCCTTCCCACTGGCAGTTGCCATTATGGCTGCTGCTGTATCTTCTTTCGTCATGGAGCGTCCGATCTCCTCTGCTTCGTCATGGGTTAGTTCTTTGTCCACGAGTTCGAGCGTCTTTCTGACACTTTCCTCATGTTCCTCCGGTGTTGGGGCAACATCGTACTGGTTTTGTAGGCCCTCGTGGTACCCTGTCGCAAGTTCGACCATCTGTTTCGTCACGGTCTTGTATTCCACGGGCTCAGATCCCGGTACTTTAAGGCGTGGCACCGTATCCCGCGGCTTCTTCTCTTTGTGTATATTGTAGTCATATTTAGTGCCGCGTTCCGCTGTGGACATGGCTTTTGCACTCATTGCGGTCCTGGCTCTGAGGTGTCTTGCTGCATAGAGGCTCTCTAGTTCTGTTCTTGCTTCTTCGAGCAGGACTGAGTCCTCATCGTCTCCTTCTGCTTCTCGTTCTAGCAGCACGCGTTTTCGATCCTCCCAGACCTTTATTGCTTTGTCTAGGATTGACGCCCGTTTCTGTAGTAGTGTTTTGGACTTGTCTAGTAGGTCTCTTTTGTACTTCTTCCACATTGTTTGGACATTTCGCGTGGGTGATCGGCCTTGCACCAGGAGGCTTCTAACTTCTCGGTCGAGTTCCCTTGTTCGCTCTGTGACCATTTTTGCACCTTCTGGGTGTTCAACTATGAAACTGGCAATGGTGCTTCGGCCCTTTCCGATATAGGGTAGTCCCTTCGGTGTGATGAGCACAGATACCAGTGAGTGGTCAGTCCGGATCCCCGATGGTCCTATTTTCCATTCATTACATCTTTTCAGATATCCGCTTTTCACGTAGATTCTATCGAGGCGGGCTCTGGATGTTACGAGTCCGGAGGTAACGGAGGAATTACGAGTCCGGAGTATGACGGAGGAATCGTTCTATTACGACGCCCCGAATGATTTTGCGAGACGCTTTCAAGCGACTTTAGGCAAGTGGTACTGCCACTGATGCGCGAGTGATGGCATCAGTAGGTCCTATGCACGGGTGCGAGACGCTTTGAAACGATTTTGGGTAGGTGCATTGCCACTGATCCGCGAGTGATGCAATCACTCTGTGCGCTGGCAAGCCCGAGACGCTTGCATTTTCGTCTCGACCACCACCCACCATGGCCTCTATGCGTTCGGTATGTGATTCCTTTCTACGTTTATCATAGGACAATCGCTAAGGGGAGTACTAGTGATCCAGGCAAGAAATTCAACGTCAAAAGCACGTGCATCCTGAGGGTCGCCCCAGGGCTGCACGTGGGCGTTCTCCGTTTTCCATTCTCCATTCCCCCTTCCGCCCTCCACTCCATCGCCCCCGTCGTCCAACGCCAGCGCCAACCAGAAGAGCCGGCAAGCCTCGAACAACACCGCGAGCGCGGTTGCAAAGGGCAAGGCCAATGCGAACAAGATCTGGAGCACGAGCACGACAGAGGAGAGAGAGCGAATCAAAGAGTTTTGGCTCGGGCTCAGCGAGGAGGAGCGGAGGAGTCTCGTCAAGGTCGAGAAAGACACCGTCCTGCGCAAGATGAAGGAGCAGCAGAAGCACAGTTGCAGCTGTGCAGTATGTGGCAGGAAACGGTGTGTTTTTGATATTCTCCCGCTGCGGCTTTCTCAAATCTTATTACATTTTCCATCTTTTTCCAGTAACGCTATTGAAGAAGAACTCGAGGTACTGTACGATGCTTATTACGAGGAGCTAGAGCAGTACGCGAACTACCAGCAGCGTTATGTCATGTCCGGCGGCACCATTCCACCTCCTCCAGGCCCAGGCCCCTTCCCCGGCAGCGTCGAGTTGGACAAGAACGGCGCTGTCGTATCGCCAACACCTGCTCAGCAACGCCAACGGGTAGCCAAGAGAAG
>JANDKE010001942.1:0-11835 GCA_027627275.1 Coprinellus aureogranulatus | reverse complement strand
TTTGCATAGAAATGGAACGTCGACGACTTGAAGGATTGGATTTCCGCCAAAGCGATACCTGTTCCACGTAACATGAAGCGGAAGCACCGTAAAGTGTGATTTTTGTCTTTCGTCTCACTCACTGAATTCTTTCTAGAGTACATAGAGTTGATCCTGGAAACTGAAGACGACTCCAAGAAACCGACCGCCGACGAGGTCAAATCCGTCGTTGAAACCGTGCGTTATATTCCTTGCCTGGTTTGAACACGGATCTTATCCCGGAATATAGCGTGATGCGTTGAAGAAGAACAGGACGAAGCAGCCGACTTCGTCCAAGTAACCAAGCACCCCCGGCACGTCCCCCAATACATCCACTTTGTGGACTTTGGATCTGACGCTACAACCAATGTCCCAAAATGATAGAGCGGGGGTTCCTTGGAGCGTCTGATAGTGCCCATGTAGCTAATCTAAATATTTATGCGTACTGTTCGATTGGTGAATGTTTGTGTTTCGAAACGAGTACGACTGTGGACCACTTACTCGATGGCATTACAATAAGGGGAAGGAGGATTGACATTACCCACTACCTCAAATGGTGACCTAGCATGTTGACTTCGAATGCAAAGAGAGGGCGTACTCTGCCTGAAGCTGGTTGGGACATGCGTGGACAACATCGAGAGCCTCGCGGGCTGACCGTGTATCAACTGTGGACAATCCAAGTGAATTCCGGCTGAAGAGGGACAGGAGCAGGGTCTTTGAACATATTGTAAGCGGAACCAAGATAGGAATGAAACTGAACCTTTATCGTATCGAAGAGGGTTGGATTCAGAACGCCGGGCAAGGGTGGAAGGCTTGAAACGAGGTAAGGTGTAGTATAGGCACTATAAATATTGGGTACTCACACCGTCACCGTACTCCGCACATCACGTAGCGCTTGGTGCGCACCCTGGGTTTTGATAACGACGGCGTTCCTAGTTGCTGAGACGATTCGTCGGGCGGGAAGGCTAACGAAAGGCACTGTAGTGCACCCCTGGTTTGTTTGAGCGATATGTACTGCGACACAGTTGTTGATCTCTACAGGAGTCAGAGTCGGGCGCGAGCTTGAGGAAGAGAGACTGCAACCCGCGATTACTGGAGTGCTGCGAAGAAGGTATCCCTGGAAGTGAAAACGACAGCACACGCCGTTGAGAAGCCAAGGAGATGGCCTTGGGTCATGATTCTATGCATTGCCGCGAGCACAGCTCCATCCTGAACCCGCCGAATGGTCCACCACTCGATACCTGCCGGACAGGCCGGGCAGGCAAGAGAAGGTTGAAACCGGACTTGTGGGTGGGGTAAACTGTCCAGATCGTCGAAAAGGTCTGAGTAGCGGAGTGAGCGGTACGTTCGACCACCTGTGAGCCAAGAGTCGCTCACCTCAAAGTTCTGCAGCAATTGACCCTGCATATTGTGGAGGGACGTCGTTGAAGGCATGACAAAAATGCTAGGATGCGAAGTTCCGACGCTTCAGCAGTGGGTTATTGGCGCCGCAGATCGCTCGGGCCGCTCTGATCCACCGTTGATTGGGCGCTCAAGGCAGCTCTGACCCGAACCACCACATACTCTATGTTAGTTCCAGAATGTGGCTTATAAACATGTCCATGCCCAGAGCACTACCAGGAAAGTGTTGCGAAAGTGAGTCATATTCAGCTTCTCCAGAAATCTATGTTTTCGCCTGCTCACGAGCTTTGGGCAGCCAATTCATCAGCCACTCTCTCATCCGTGGTTTTTCACCCTGACAGTCCAGTGAGACACTCGGGCTGGAACAGGCGGAACTTACTAAAGTATGGCCTGCCTCTGGAATGGGTCGGCTATCAGGATTTGGAGATGCAAATCCGTCCAGGAAGGACGTCCGTAGAGATCCACCGGGCGTGTATCTGAAGCTGGTATGCTGCGGGGTTCGGATGTTAGGACCCAAGTCCTTTCTCTCCGGGTCTACCTCGTCTCATGCGTAGCATCAAGAGCCTTCCGTCGAAGATGTCTATCCGTCTTCAATGTTTCGATGCGCTGATCTTAGCCCCTTGGCCACGCTGTATAGGATGTCGCGTAAACCATTCGTACGCCTCTACCTTACGAGTCTTGTCCTCGCTAATGCTGACCGCTCGGACGCGCAGAACCGGTCCTTGTGCCCGTGTTTACGGAGAGCTCACCCGACTGCCTCTGCGGAGCCGCTAGGATAGTGCTCGTCCCTCAACAGTCGGAAGACAGGCAGGTCATTAGCTTGAACTTCCGACATACTGGTACGTGCTCCCGCAGATCCCACGTAATTAGTCTAATCCCTACTCTTGTAGCCCGTGTACCACCTTCGCTTTACTGGCCGTTCTATCACGCTATATCTATCATTCTCGCCTGAGCCCGTCGCTCTCTCTCGGTCAAGAGGTTTTTCGAGGACGGGCCTACCCAATCTTCCGTGGGCTGACAGCCTCACGCAACCCTATGGACACAGGACGCATAGGTATGAAGACTGACGACAAACGACACCCGAGGAGACCGGAATAAGTCCTGGCTACCCATAGGACACTCACAGCGGTGCTTGCTTTGATTGCGGTCTCAAACCCGTCAAACTTCGCCACAGGCTCATCAGGTGCTCCACCATGGTACTCGGGTGTTCTTGTACGTGCTCCAGGCGTCCTTGACGATTGATCCCTGTGTCACTTACGGTGTCCTCGGTGCGAAGCAGTGACATTCCACTCTTTCTCCCCCGACTCAGTCCCCAGTATGGGATTATCCTCCAAGACGCCTCTGCGCGGCCCTCCAGATGGACTACCAGACCCATCAGCTTTGCGGCGGCACGCCCGGGGCACCGTGTACATCCTCATCCTCCTCTGTCTTCAACGTTCCTTCCCTTCTTCTAACTAGCTTTTATTCTAACTAGCTTTTACCTATTGCTCCCGTTTCCTTTCTTCCTCCCGATGCTCGAGTTAGTCATTGGATTTAGTTTTGAGGCGATGATACCGCGCTAGCGCATTCGATCTCAGTCGTCTCTGTTTGCCTCTCGACGATACGCACGGTCGGTTGTCGGTCTTAGGACCTGGTTTGGGCTGACATTTGCACCTTATCACCCTCGATTCCGCCCTTACAACGTTCCTCCCGTTTATTCCTTCTTCTCATGGCGATTCTTCGCTCGCCAATCTTCTCTAAGGCCACACCCTTCTCACAGATCCCCTCCTCCTTACTCTCATTCTTCCCTCGTTGCATTAGTAATCTTAGCTCAACTACTATATCGCCCAATTGCAAGCCATCACACCATTCCGCCAGGGGACATAACCACATTCCATTCTCGAGTGCTCCCAACTGTCCCTGCGATCGTGCACATCGAGCTGGATATCGTTGCTTTCATACATCTTATCACCGTAGGTTTCATGCGAAGAGCGCGAAGTACACATGAGTATTGTGAGTATACAAAGCCAGGAGATACGAAGAGAACACAAAGTGACGAAGAGAATACAGAGATATCTTAAGTATATAAGGTTGTGGAAAGGAACATTGTTACAAGTGACGTAGGCGTGGGCGTGTCAAACATGATCGAACAGAACGCTCAAGCAAGGAACTCAGGCTGGAAGCAAGACAGGGCATGCGTGCCTTCGTTAGAAGAACCCGAAGTTGTGAATGCTGGTACTAACACATGGATAGCTGGAGGCATGCATGAGACCAGCGATACGCACCTGAGAACCGTTCTGTGTGAACTGGCTGTAGTTAACAGGCGCGTTCCCCTTCCATCGATGTCCAACTTCCTCAACAGTCTGCTTTGCGAGGCTCAGGATCCGGACCACCTCAGCGAAATGCATACAATTAGCCATCGTTGGGTACGGGGGTACAATCGAGGTCGAAGCTTCGGGACAATTAGTTAGTCAAGTGCAGCAGTGAACCAAGCAGCGTCAACTCACAAAACGGCATTGCTGGTCAAGGCCCTCTCCTCCCAGATTTCTGCTCAAGGGGCTCATTGCACGAGCCACGAACGCTCCTCTATATTGGAAGCCCTGCCCAGCTCAAGACAAATTCCACCAGATCCCAGGCGCGGTTGAATCCTGCCTTGCGTCCCAGTAAGCTTCCTGTCGATGAAGCCGGTGAGGTCTCGCTTGTCCTCGACGTTTTCGGAGATGAGCAAATGCTGGTAGTGTTCAAGGAGCTGCATGAGCTCGTTTGTGAGGGCCTGACTACCATCGGATCTGCGGAGAAGAGTCAGAAGCGAGGCTTCTACGAAAATCACAAAAACTCACCCTTGTGAGCGACGCCTTACATATGAGGCTGGCTCTGCGGAGCTCATGCGACGCCCCATAGCCCTCTCGACTAGAACCAGCCCCGACTTGACCCTGCTTCACGTGTCTTGACGAGACGAACTGCGGAGTTCGTGAAGGCGGTTGGCCTTGAGCGGCGCCTGCTCTTCCTCGAGCTCAATCTTGAGTGTTCGAGACCGTGGGTTGTGGAGGGTTCGCCGACAAGGGGGGCTGGCCGGAATCGCTTGTGAGGCACGATAAAGGGGCCAGTAATTCGCTCTACGCACCTTCTACGCCAATGTAAGCCCAGCGCAGACGACAGACGATAGCAACAACCTACCAATATACAGACAACCTCAGCGAACAAGGGTCTCTTGGAACTCGACCATTTGGACCAGAACCACAGACGGTATGCCAGCAAGAATGGCGAGCCTATCCCCTGTCGGAAAGCCCACCACTCGACGACATCCGTCGGATTGAGATCAAGCGAGGGTCAAAACCGGATTTGTGCATGGACCAACTGTCCAAATCGTCGAAAGTGTCTGAATGGCCGGAAAGTCGGTGAGAATAGCGACCTCCCGATACATTTTAGGGTCTCTCACCTCGAGAATGCTGCAGTATTGGTCCTACATGCTGGGGTGGTGGTGGACGGACGGGAGCAAGACGCCTTCTGTTCCAGTTCCAGCCTTCAGCGCTGCCTCGTGGGCGCTATTGGCGCCGCTCGGCCCGCTCTGATCCACCACTGATTGGGCGCTCAACAGCTCTCACCCGAACCACCACATGCTCTATCTCAGTTCCGGAATGCGGGCTACAATCGTAGTGTCCATGCCAAGGGTGCGACCCAGATAGGGTCCTGGAGTAAGTCTATCTCTGTCTCTCTGGCAGTCTGTGGCCTCGGACCGCTCACTGACAAGCCCTGGGCAGCCAGGCGCTTCACCGTGATACTCCGGTACGATTCCTGGGTCAGAAACCAGCCAATTCTCGAGGATAGCCTGTCTCTGGAATGTCTAGGCCGTCTGGCGACGCGTTCCTAGCTAATTCATCATGGGAACCTGTAGCGTTCCGCCAGATTCACCCCCATGACGCTGGTGCAGGCGGACACAGGTCGAAGATAAGAACGAAGGCATCTCCTTCCTGTCTCGCATCGACTCTTTGAGCAAGGCTTTGGGACAAGCCTACCGAACTACTGAGCTTGAGCCATCCTGTTCTCTAGCTTCTCGATATCCTGGTGTGTCCTTTGTGGTACCATGTTCGCTAGTCTAAATCCTTTCCCCAGAACCATGTTCTCACCATCGCCCCGCTGGCCATTCCTTCGCGCCGTATCTTTGTCAAGATCATCCGTTCCGGTCAATCTGTTGGTTCTGGAGATTGGCTAAACGTCTGCGTTGCTGCTCTCCAGCATTCAACTTCCGCTCTTTCGATGTGCAGGGCTGAGCTATCGAGTACAAGCTCACAAATTTGCCCTCCATTGGCCGTCGGCTTGATATCATCGTGGAAGAAGTTCTACAGTATAACAGATCGGCGCCTGGATCGTGGCTTCCCATGCTTTATGGTTGTGCTCACTTGACCTTACTTCAAATCCTCCCAGTCTCGTGGTAGTTCGATATTCTGCCGCTCTTGTAGTACCCTCCGTTGGCTGGTGCTGTCCAGGTACACGTCCCAGGCGCTGTGCTGATATCTGCAGTCACTAACGGTGTCTTCGTTGCAGCCCGCCAGAACGCCACGCTCAAATCTCGAACTCGAACTCGATATGACGCACCGTCCAGTCCTGGTGCCCAATTCGTTCCCGCCCGCTCAGGTGCCTTCCAACCGCCTGTCGAGGACCGGCGACGCCTTCGTTGTACTTCCTCCCTCCACCAATCAAGGCCGTCTGTGTATCGAACGCGATGTTTATACACTCACAGTCGTTGACCCCGCGCCGCAGCTCGTAGCAGCAGTCACCGACCCCAAATCCATTTCTCAACGTTTGCAGTATTCAGGGTAGTGAGGCTCGCCCTGCCTGATAATCCATCCTCACTAAATCGGTATGCGCTATCAACCGCGTCAATGGATGATTTTGGGCCCCACGAAGACCGTGCTGCACAGTTGCACCAAATTCATTGAGGCCCAGAAAGCCACATGATGTGTATAATACTTCTCAGTCCTCTAGAAATTTGTAGCCAATAAATAAAACTGCTGCGTAGGAGCCAATTATTACAGAGGAAGTCTGCACCCATCGTTCACCACGTGCAAGAGATATATACCCATCTTCTTTCCGAACTGCTGAGAGTACACCATGGACATCTCGACGGCTGAGGCCGACTCCTGGAGCTCAATAGCCCGGCCCTGTCTTGCATTCACGCTCACGCAATTATAGTTCCTCAGGCAGTCGGTGATTGAGCAAGTAGAAGTTCGCTCGGGAATCGAACCTGTGCTCCCTTGATAAGGACGGCGAGGGCGCAGAGCCGAGACTTACGTGCAACACGCTTCGACTTCACAGAACGCTCCTCCAGCCACCTCCCCTTCACGGCATCCGCAATGCTGCACATTCCATCACATTACAAATATACATGTTACACTATACACGCAAAGCGCTTCAGCCAGGTTAAATGACAAGTGCCAGTGAATAACTCGGAAATACACAAATCAGCTCCTTCATGTACCAGAACACTGCAGGACCCTGCCTCATTACCCTCCTTCTCTTCCTTGGAGGAGAAGCAGGGGGATCTGCCGGACGCCGCACAATCTGAACCCACGTACCTCCCAACAGCATCCCAACCCTCAGATATCTGGACACTGCAGGGTCGATTAGAACGGTGATGGGGTCGTTGTCGGGGTCATGCAGTCCAGTATCAGGGTCGAGGACAGTCCCGTCAGACGCTGCGAGGACCTCAGGTTTTGCGATGCCTGGGCATCGTCCTCCATCCCAGTCCAGGCATGGGCTCAAAACAATCCGTGAGAACTGCGCCTCCAATGTCGATTCCACAGCAGCAGGTCCACCAACGGACAACCTGAGATCATTGTCGATAGCATTGCCGTTTGAGCAGGAGTTTGTCCGTGTACAATCGAGGTCGATGATCTTCCTGACGGATCGTTCGACAACGCCTGTTACATGACTGAGAGGAAGGGCTGTGGGGCCCAGGAAGCGCATGAGGGAAGAAGGAAAGTCCGTGCTGTCGCTGGTTCTAGGGCTGCTGGCACTGGCACTGCTGTTCCCATCTCGCGAGCGGGAGCGCCATTCACCGCCTTCATTGACACTAGCTGTTGCCCAATCCTGCCTTGGCGTACTGCTCAATCCATCGCTCGAAGGCCCTGTCCACCCATCTTCCGTCGTACCCCAACCCCCACCCTGGCTTACTGACCCTCCCCATCCCTCATCCGCTGTCGTACCCCATCCCCCTCCCCGGCTTGTTGAAATTCCCCATCCCTCAGTCGCTGTCGTAGCCCATTCCTTTCCCTGGTTTGCCGACCCTCCCCATCCCGCGTTTGTTGTCGCACCCAAACCCCCATTCCAATCGAAGAGCTTCGCTTCTCCGGCCCCTTCTTTCACTTTCGTCGGCCCTCCCGGCTCGATAATATGTTCTACACTTGGCTGAGGTTCGCGTAGTGTAGCATTGTGGTCCCATAGTTGCGCGCAGCCTCGCCCAAAACCTTCCGGGAAGTTTTCACTAACTGATCTGGTCAAGGGCAACTCAATCAGGGCCTGATTCGCGATATCTATTGCAGCACGTAGGCCGAGATCGAGGTCGGGCAGGATGTGGCAGCGCAGCAGGAAGTTCAAGAAGAAACTGCACAGACGCGGCACTTGCTCGAGATTGGCTGGGTACCTAAGGCATCGCACATTAGCAATGACAGGGGATATAGACATCATGCAGGCAGCCTCCTTACCAGCTGAGCCCTTTTTCCCGAAAATGGAAAGACAGAAAGTCCTTGAGCACGCTCTCCGGGTCGGTCAGGAACTGCTGAAGCCTCTTCGAAGCAGGATTTCCCGTGTCTGGGTCAGGGGCATCATCGTCGTCGCTCAGCGACTGTTCATCTTCATCATCCTCTGGAGGATTTCTAAATCCTTTGCCCTTGCGAGACTTCGTGACCGACAATTTGGAGGTTATTCCGAGATACGCCAGGAGCTACAACAGTGTGTCAAGTCAGACGAAGGGATCGACGACGAGCTGGGGATAAGTTCACCACTCCCCAAAGGAAGATTGGGTCTGTTTTAGGGTTCCGCGGCGGGGGCCATAGACGACCAGTTTGGAAGTCTTTTGCCGCCCCAATGAGCACAGTTTGTTTTGAATTGCCCCTACGGCGGTGAAATAGCACGTCAACTGGCTGATACCAAATGACACGACCAACTCACGCTTTGGAGAGCTCTGAGACGATCCTATCCTCCTCACCATCTGCCCACACTTCCCACCATGGAGCTTGATCAAGCAGGTAATCCTTCTTCGCTTTGCCTCTCTTTGCCTTCTTCCCGCGCTTTCGTTCGAGGCATTAGCACAAATCTGCTCAGGGATACAGAGACATAGAAGGTGGGATACCTCGAACATATCGAAGTCTTGATGCTCCCCCGGTTTCTGACACGGGAGCCAATAAGGGCGGCAGTGAACAGCAGGGGAACTCGCACCGAACGACGAAGATATCTCTCGCTGTCAAAAGCAGAAATAAGAAGCGGAGTTTGCACAGGGCGCAAATTGAAGCGCCGACCTGGAAATACGGTCGTCCCGGCCGTGGCCAATGTAAGGCCTCGGCTGAGCAAGCACATCTTCTCCAGGCGCCGAAGAGTGGGTCTGGTACCATACCGGATAGCACCATCCCGTTGAACCAACCGACGAACCGAGATCTCTCCGACCTGGAGGAAAGCGATGTCTCCCAGGTTTGAAAGCAGTATAAATGGAAACTAGGCAGTTCTAGAAGACGGTCCTGCCTCAGCTGTTGCTGGCCCTGCTCCAAATGACGGCGAGGGCGAAGATAGTTTTTTGGACGTCTGCCGAAGAATGCCATATGAGGGTTACAAGTAGCTTCTAATGCGAACTGGATTTCTTCAGCGCAGTGTAGCCACATCCTGTACGTCCTGTGATACAGCATAGAAGCCACTGAGGGAGCGGAGGCGTCGTGGTGGTGGAAGAGGAAAAACAGGCGCGTCAGCGTCGGGACGGCGGCTGAGTTTGAACACCCCCGCCTGTATCCCCGCTCCTCGCCTCGAACAATAGCTTGGCATCGTTTTGGGTGTCGTGTCTGCCTCATAAACAGGATATCAGCGTGCTTATGGTACGCTACGGCGAGTCATGAGGTTTCACGTGGATTTGATAACCCCAGGCACTCTGCAGTGTTCGGTCTGAGTGCATGAGGGCACTGGCTGATCATGACGCTCAGAACGGGTCGACCAGTGGAAAGTATGTGTGTTGCTGGGTACGAAAAGCCACCTGAATTAGAGCTCTCGACTCCTACAAGGCAATTTGGATAAGAGAGTATTTAGGGAAGGACATATGTAACAATAGGCATAGAATCATATACATTTATACACAAAAAGAACAGAAAGAAGGGCTTGGCGAGAGGCGTAGTATACTGTGCCTGGGCAAGCTTCAGCCTCAATTGTCCTTCCGGTCTCCTTTGGTATCTTTGAGGTACTCCTTGGAAACCTCCTCAGCTATCTCAGCAGCAGTCAACTGACGTGCGGGTTGTTCAGTCGCCGTGACAATCCCCGCATCCACCGCTTGCTGCAATAAACTGCTGCCTTGCCCAGAGTCGTTCGTCGACTTGGGCTTGGGCTTGGACTTCTTGCGCTCGGTTACTTTGCGGGCCGTTGTAACCCCTTTACTGGTACGACGCCCCCTTGGCTTAGGAGATCGACGAAAAAATACTCGTGGGTCCACGGTAAGCTGTATCACGGTATCGGGTTTAGATTTGAGGGCCCCAGAAAGGGTGTTCGAGCCAGACGGCCGAGGCAACAAAACTGTTCCGTCAGTGTCGCAGAAAATGCCTATGTTTCTTCCGAGGTAAGGGGTAGGGGGAGGGAGGCTGAAGAAAGGTGTGAACACAATTCGGGGAGGACTAGGAGAAACCAACGTACCTGATCTTTGGGACATCCACCGAGTCCCAGGTACCCCTACTTATCCTGTCGTAGAAGGACTGAGTTACTCCAAGGCTGGGAGGAGGAGGCGAGAATGTCCTCGGGACGGCCGATTCAGGCAGGACGAGGCTTCCAAAGATCGAGTCGGCGCGAGCTAAAGGCGCTGGCTGAGGAGTGGGAGGCGGATGAACGTCGTCGAAGTTGAACGCTTCTGATAACTCTCTGCGTGGGCGTCGTGCCTGTCCTTTGGTGGAGCTCCCGAGTAACAGAGCAGTTGAGTATTCTTTGGACACTTGAGCGAGTGATTTCGGTGGCATATTGCAGAGTAGGCGGGGGTCAGTGGCGTTGGAAGTGATGTTAGGTCAGGAGGCGGGAGGTTACCATGTTCGCTTCTTATAGACACTCTTCCTGTGTCAAAGCCATGTGTGGTTGGATGAGGTCAAAGCCACCACCGTATCCATTATGGGCGTTGATCTCAAGCTGGCGACCTCGAGGTACTGACAATGGCCAATCAGGTGTACAGCCCCACGTTTTAACAAAGCATATCACTTACCTACATGTGCGCCTGAGAATAGGTGGCATACGCCGCGCTGCTCGAAAAGGCAGACCACCGACACAAAGACAATGAGCGTCGGTGCTTGGCAAGTTAAACCACGGTCCTAGCATCAAGCACTGGCTGTTGAGACCTGCTGGTCAACCCCAAGTGCGTCGATAAGGAGCGGTGACCTGGGTTCCCGGGGATGGCGCTCTGGCGGTCGATAGCCTTCGATACCCAGATCGAATGGCGCCGTCCTTGTTCAGCGGGAGACCTAGGGGCATGCAGCAACCCGGATCGCCAGTGCAGAGGGATAAATCCAAGACAGCAGGCCCAGGAGTACATATCTTGCCTCATCCAGGGCGAGCTCGAGTTAGTGACCCTCAGAGTCGAGGTTTTTGTGGCAAGTAACCAAGCCATTTCAATCCATAAGGTGCGAATCAAACTTGAGCCCAAGCGTCGGACTGTAGTCATACCCTGACTCATAGAGGAGGCTAAGTCGATCTCAATGATAAACAGAGTTCCATCATCACTTTGGATTTACGCGCTCCTATTCCTGAACCGCGATGAGGAAGTCAGGGTCGTAGTGGTGTTCAATGAAAGGAACGGGCGTACCGTGCGTCCGAAAGGGCATGTTGACTATCAAGGTTCCTAGCCCTTTTGCCCTCTGGACAGGGAACCCATAGCCACGGACTTCCACTCAAACAAGGCGGACATGGTACATACAAAATCCGTATGCCATAGGGTATATAAAAACATCGCTGTATATTAGAGGATGAACAAAGAAACTAGGAAAACCGAAGGAGTGTGAGACGAGAATCCATCATTCAGAGATACCAAGAAGGATATTCGTAGGAAGGTGCGTGCGCAGAGGATGTGAAGTAGGTGAGTGATAGCAGACTACTGTAAAGCCGGCTACTAAAGCGCTCGTCAGAAGTAAGGGTATAACACAGAAGAAAAAGAACGAAGGGATGTGTGAGTCGGTAAGGTATACAGAGAGCAGAGAAGAATAGAAGGAG
>JANDKE010001941.1:0-11846 GCA_027627275.1 Coprinellus aureogranulatus | reverse complement strand
ACCGTAGCTAAGACGGAAGCTGAGATCCGGTCCTTCAGCGCTCGGTGACCCTGGAGTTGGTAGGCCAGCGTCGTTACGAAAGACCGCTTTGACTTCCTCTCCGTCGAGCTGGAATATGAAGAGAAGTAGAAAGAAGCAGCTAGCTGCCCGCTCTCCTCGAGCATATCCGCCACTGTTCCCATTATTGCCGTTTTGCCAGCCCCCGCCGGACCAGTGAGCCACAGTATCTCGTTGCACTGCCCGGCGGGCTTGCCGCGCGATATCCAGCCGAATATGTTCTCTTGGACGGCCTTCCTTGTCTCTGGGTGACATTTCGGTGCGTCTACTCTGTCTTCCGAGTTATGCATTGCCGCAACCGCGACTTTGTCATACAATTCTGGAAGCCCGATATCAGATTTAGCTGCTCGAGTTCGCCTTTGGCTGTCTAGTACACACCTCCCAGTGGATAAGAGATGGGCACCTCAAGATTGTTATAGACTCCTGCATTGATCTCGACATTGTTCGTGTATTGCCCAGCTGCTGAGGGAAAGGATTAGAGTGCTTGCCTCTGTTGGACAGGGGCTATGTCGACCGCGGTACTCACCATTGACAGTAACTGAATTCGACGCTGTCCCCTGATAGCTACCGGTGTTCACTTGAGAGACGCTGCCCGCCTTAAAGTGCGAAGAGTTTGCGAACATAGCGAGCGTGGCTGGAGTTGTGATGAAGGTAAGGGGCAAAGGGCATTCAGTCTTCAATCGCCGCACTGCACCCAATACAAACGCCACATCGGGCGATGGCTCCACGTGCGCCTAACTCTCGTCATTGCCTCACGCAAAGCATAAATGGCCAAAAGAGTGAGGCTATAACGCATTGGATTGTTCCACAGTCCCTGGATCACCTGTGAAGCCATAAGGCGGCAACAGAGGACGCGTTCTGAATCCTGTTCAACACAGACGCAAAACAGCAGGGTAACAAGGGAGAATGAATCCAACGAGTACGAGAACAACTCATCCGGAACGAGACATGGCCTGGTTTAGCAAGCCCGAGGCGCGTCTCCGCCAATCAAGCGCAGAGATACGGCTGCATAGAAGAGATGGGACTCTGAGTGTGCAGACCAGACCGCTATCTTGCTTCGAATCTTTGTCTCGGGCAGCGATGGACCACCGTGCAACCTGTTCAGCCGATCGCGCGTTAGACCGGAATGCTGAATAGGGTCTTGAAGAAGACAGACAGCCGGCAAGTAATTAGACGGGACGTGTGCTGTGTGGTTCGATAGCAAAGCGTGTCGGGGTACAGGAGCCGCCGAGCAAACAGAGTCAAGTCGTGGCCTAAGCAACGCGCGGAGAGGTGTTCCCCCTAAGGCACGAGCTGGCCAGCTGGTGTCAAAGAAGGAACACCTCTGAGTGTGCCGACCCGACGTAGGCCAATGTTCGTCGCTCCGAAGCTATACAATGGCTAGAGTTTAGCCATAAGATAATCCAGGATTAGAGAACCACGACATGCCATCCATGGGGACCATTGTATACTGAAGAAATGTCCAGTAACGCCAACGCGGCTATGGTTCGGAGACGCTACTTTGAGATGGGGAGGTGCTCGTAGGGTCCAGGTAGTCGTCAAGATAAAGATTCATTTGCTCCCCTTTGAGCTCTTCAGCCTCGACACAAAGAGAAAGGCCCTCGCCGGACAAGATTGTATGCCCAGGGGACCATCGGCATGCCTGGTTTCCTAAAGACATCGCCCTATACCAGCCTCCCCTTCGTCCCGATCATTTAGTGGCCCTGGCAGGCCACAGTTCCTTGCCCCAAAGTCGAGAGGTAAATGAGTTGAGCTGTAAATGTGAGTAATCCACGGGCTCGAGAATAGAACGTACTTCTAGACTAAGCCCAGGTATGTCCAATCAATTGAAAAATTCCCCATTTATAGTAGATAGGGCATCCACTTGCAGGCGTCGCCAAAAGACTGAGCCAATAAGGTCAGAACATGGTGGTCAAGACGAAACCCCTGTTCGGCGTCGGCACCTACAGCGGCACAGTTCCTGACCCTAACCTAGGGAGAAACCGCGGTCACGCCGTCATTACACGGTCCGGACGCGTCGCGCGTATTTTCCGGAAAGTTCACTTGAGCCCTGACCACCACGTCAACCTGTACAAAGGTCTTGACAAAAACCTCCAAGTGGCACTATAAGGGTCATAACTAGTCCGGCTAAATATCGTTTCACCTCTCGCCTTGGCTTCGCTCGAAACCCCAGCACTTCGAAGCCTTTTTCCTTTCAATCCCACACCAACAAGTCCTTCGCTATTCAAGCCTGCGATGCCCTCGATGGAACCCTCCTCTGCAGCACAAGCTCTCAACTTCTTCCTCAACTCAATGACTCCTGAGGTCTTCGTCACGCGTCTCCGCAGCGTAACGGACCCAGCCATGGGGTACTCTTCCGAAGACATTCAGTCGCTCCTCGACGGCTTGGCCAATGTTGGGTTCGACCGTGCAGTGGCACAATCTCAGAAGGTTGTCGAAGCCGAAGACCAAGACGACCTACACTGCGTTCGCTGCCACAAGACGTATCTTGAACGTGACAACGGGGTCGAGGCGTGCAAGATCGAACACACCCATACGTTCACTGTGGCCGCCTTTTCCTCGCTCTCGCCTTCGGCCCATTGCAAGAACTGTGGCCAAGTGCCACCTCCGAGTGCTGTCGTGGGGAAACCTTGTATTGTTGCTAGGCATACCACGAACCCGAAGGAAGTCGGTAAAACCACTCTCGTGAAGCGCTGTGAGGAGATGGGATGCAATGGTCCTAAACTCCTTGAAGGCTTCCGGGCAGCAACCGCGAAAGGGGTACCTAATGCGAAGAAGAACGAGGCCAAGGAAGATCAGAAGCCTATCGCGAAGCTTCCTTTCTCGTTTGCGCCGAGGGCGCCCACCCCTCCGTCGGAGGCGTCGTCCACCGCGACTTCGTCGACTCCTCCTTCCACCTTGAACTCATCCACGGGCTCGTCAACCACATCCTCAACCACCACCGCGGCCGAATCTAGTAAAGCTACAGCAACTACCAAGAGCGAAAAAGTATTCAGCTTTGGGAATACCGCCAAGAACGTGGCATCTACACCGACCCCGCAAGGAGCCACTGGGTCAGCTCCCAAGATGAATATTTTCGGCGCCTGTGAGTTTTTGTCTTTGGATGCTGTATATCCTTCGCTAATACCCCAATCAGCTTCGAACCGTGCTTAAGATCATTCTGAGTGAGGACTACTGCCTCAGCACCTAATCGTCTCCGTCCCCGTTTCTATCGTATCCCTCCCCGTCTCCATGCATGTACAGCCCATCTTACCTTCCACGTACCTTACCACCCGCATACCATTCTACAGCTATCAAGCCCCATTTCCACTCTACGTATCGTCAGCTTTCTGCTCTGTTTTCGTTTCTGTTTCTGCAATGACCGCTTTCCCTGTGCTCCTCGTACTAATCCAAACTTACAATATGTATTTACAAATTACTCGTACACCAGTTTCTACATCGCCTTGATGACGCCTAGGGCCGATACGGCTGGTGCGTAACAACTTGCGGATGATGCTCGAAACACGGCATAGAAACCTGGGTGAATTTTTAGTGCGCCTTTGGTCGAGCGTCTCTGCCGTTATGGCGCGGTTCTAGTATGCTCTTGAATCGTAGTCAGTTCCAAGACTCACTCGATGAATCGTTATAGTCACTACGTGAGCCATTTACCACTCACTTTATTATAGTCGGATCCGCTTGATGCAGAACCTATCCAACAGGAGGGTAAACGGGCCCCAACCCTTCGTTCTCCACTCTTTACTCGGAAGTCTCGAGATCCCCTTCCTCCACCGCTTACAACCTGGATGACAAGGAAGAAAACCCCGGCACTGTATATAGCAGACCTAGGTCAGTAGCCATCAGTAGGTCTACTCTGTCAGTGACGCACGTTCTGGTGCACGATATGGAAGAAGAGTTGCTTCCACACGACGTGCTGAGGCTGTTCGTCGCCTGTGGGGTTTGGGATATGGTGCAGCCACCAAGCGGGATCGGATTGGGAAAACGTCTCCGGATCGATACGCATGCGGCCGTTCGATATTTCAGCTTCGCGATGAAAGAGGTCGAAAAAATAATGGACAAAAATAGCGAGGAGCGCTCCGTGAGTTGGGACTTGTGGTCCGTGGGCTACTCACATACGACGGGTCGGTGAGGTGCCCCCAGTGTTAAAGCAAAGAGCACGTACACAGCAATACTCTTGAGAATCGTTCCCATATCCACCGCTCGACTTTCATACCGTCTACTTCCGGAAAGGCTGCTCCACACCGCGTAGGGTCCTCCAGGTAGTCGAGAAACGATCTATGGTAGAAAGTGTACCTTGAATTCCACCCGTACGCCTGTGCGAAGATCGTTGAACTCCCCAATACAGGTAAATCAACATATTCTTGCAGATAGATCAGTGACGGAAGGTTGAGGAGCATCCGCGCCTGCCCTGGACTGGACTCGAAGAGCCGATCAGCGACCCATGCTGAGGGAGGTAGTGGACGCCGATACTGCGATGCACGACAACGGAGTCGTTGGTATGCCTTCAACCAAAGGACCGTATCGACAGCACTGGGGCTTGACCTCAGGATTGAACTGTACAGAGCATCCAAGGCCCCAAATGGATTCGACGCGCTTGGAGGGTTGATCTTCAAGACGATATTGAGTTGATCGTGAGGAAGGAATGGGGGCGAGTCGATGAAGCGAAGGACGGTCGCAGCGTAGATAAACTGCCCTGAAGCGTTCTCGGCCAACTTTGCAATAACCCCGTCATCAGGCCAAGTTAAAGGGAGGTTGTAACGACGACGGAGTTCCGAAAACTTCGACCTGAGGAATAGCGCGATGTCCCTGTCCGCATTGTATCGGTTATCAAGGAAGATTTCGGTGATATGACCTGAACACGTGTCGGTGAAGAACTGGCGGATCCAGCTCTCGGGGCGACTGGCGACGACGATCCGGAAGGGAAACACGGGGTCCTTCGCCGCTTGAAGGAGGGCAGACAGAACCTCAACCTGATCTTTCTTCTTCGACCTCCTGGGATCGTCGGGTGCGTCCTCCCCGCACTCGTCTATTCCGTCAACGATTATGACCATGGGTGAAGTCGAGAGGCACTGTGTAGTGCCTCGAAGCTGCCGCAGGTGTTGCAGTACGAGCTTCTCCATCTGGTCTTTCAAGCACATTTCAAAAATAGCTGGATTCTGTTGGTGGTTGTCAGGATAGAGGTCGATATGTGGTCCTTCAAAGTCGGGTGCTGATGTAGCTGATACGCTAACGTCGGTATGAGGAACCGTTTCGACATTCTTTCCACCAAGTTGGTGTACGACGCGAAGTAGAAAGAGGCGGCCAACTGCCCGTTCTCTTCCAATATCTCCGATACAGTTCCCATAATCGCTGTCTTGCCCGTTCCAGCTGGTCCTGTAAGCCACAGGATCTGCCTCGGTTCGTCGTTCCTTGACATCGTCGCGGGTAACCCAGCTGAAAATATCCTCTTGGACGGCTTTCCGCGTTTGCGGATGGCACTTTGGTGCATCAGCACGGTCGTTCGAGTTGTGCATCGCCCCGACTGCGATATGGTCGTACAGTTCTGCGAAAGCGGGGCAATCCTCGGCATCCTCCTTCTCAGCCCTGGGCGAACCTGAAAGACGTACCCTTCAAAGGATCTACAGTGCAGGACCCATGGTGATGATAGACGCCCGCATTTATCTCGATGTTGTTTGTATAATGCCCAACATCTACGGAGAAAGTCAGGTCCGTTCGCCGAGAGTACAACGGTTGGACAAATTACCTTTCATTATGGTCTTCCCCTGATAATGATAAGTCTTCGAGTTGACTTGAGAGATATCGCCCACGGTGAAGTTGGACGCTGCCTCAAACATGGCCAGAGCGTGGTCGTAGTAGTGGGAGAAGAGACAGCACAAACACAGCCCCATATTGCCTGGTTCCCAGCTTCGATTGATGTCGGCCGCAACGGTGACAGAACGGCTGGGCGCTGGTGGGCGCTTCTCGTTCATTGGTCGGATCGACACCGTCTAAGAGCTGAAAAGTCTGGCTTTTAATCAGAAGTAACACAATTTGAAGGTGTCGTACCAGAAGGGAGTGACTATCAACATGAGGTGGCCACGGTCATTGCGGCGTGAATGAAGATGGAAAAGGTGGTCATGGAGGTGAACTTGAAGGTGAATCGAAGGCGAGAAATTCATGAAGACAAATCACGAGGCATGCATATGAGGTTTCCCATCGGGGTACATGAATAAAATAGACCTATCACCCGTGAACTCGCGGAATACCGTCGGGTAATCGATATAATGAGACTTGGAAGGTTTGACAACCTTGACTATCTTTAGGCTGCCCAGGAGAGGCAAGAATCCTTCTACAACTCCACGTACGATCGAGGTCGAACGTGTCTCTCTGAGTTCGTCCGCCGAGGTTCTGACCATGAAGGCATCAGTTGGCCTAGCACCTATGCCCCCATTGAATGGATGGATGGCCGCCTCCACAGCGACTGACTCTAGGCGCGAGAACGAAAGCTCGTACCCACGTCCCTCGTCCAGCCCTAGCGGTACCACGGCGTGCTCTATAATGGCCTTCGTGACTTTTTTGGCCCAGTTTTCCATGGTTCCATCGCCGTTGTGATGATACAACTGTGAGCAAACGTCCACCCAAACTCTCCTGCAAAGGGGCATGCGAACCCGGCGAAGGAGCTGTTCGATGTATGGGACCCTCATCGACAGATCCAGACTTTGAAGGTGGGGCATCTCGATGATGTCGTTACCCAAGACCTCCTGTTTGTGGAACAACCACAGGCGAAGAGTCTTGAGGTTGCGGAACGATGCGACAAGCTTGAAAGCGCAAGGCCAGGTCGATGGGTGGACCGGATCCCCCAAATATTTCGAAGTGTAGTCGACGTGTTGAAGTGTTGGGGCGCGTACATTCTGCAAGGGAACCACAACGTTTTCAAACCTTAGCGTTTTGAGCTTGGGAAGATCATTCCCGAAGAACGGGACCAACAAGCAGCTTCCCAGATTGACGCGAAGGTTGATGTGCTCCAGGGCTGGGGCTGCTCTTTGTGCAACCTCGCGCTTGAATGCCGTATGCGACGTCAAGTAGATCTTGTCGTCTAGTACGTAGGAGCGGCATCGATGGATGTGCTTTAATTCTGCGAGGATGGTATCCAGAGTCTCGTCACAGTGCGGCCTACCCTGCCACCCTATGTCGATTGACAGTGAGCCACATCGGTTGAGGACCATATCCGTGAACATTGGGCAGTGATCTCCATCTTCCCCAGTGAGAAAGGGGAACCGCCTCCATAACTCTGGACAGGACAGCGCGACCGTGCGCCATTGGCGGCAGACTTGGGATACCGCGTGGATATTTTGATATTGTAGACGAGACGGCCAAGGGTCTAGGAGGTAGAGGAAGATATCGACGAGTACATCGTCAACCAAGGGGTCGGGGGGCGCTGAGCTGCCCATGGCGAATCGACGATGAGCGAAGGGTGGGGAAATGGATTCGATCGACCTCATCCGCCTCATCAACGTTGTGCGTGTTTGGCTCGATCGATAGCATGAACAGGGGTTAAGCGCTTGGTTGGATGGGGAGCTTGAAGTCACGAATACCAGTGCTCTCCTACTCTGCTACGATGCTGTGTCCATGAACGGTGCAAGCCTAGGCCCGCCTGTGCATTGATGTGCCTGGTACCTACTAGTACATCCTATCACGATAGTTTGCAGGTAAAACTATGACTATGACTATGCAATATCGGCGAGAATAGGGCACCTCAAGCTCAAGGCTCAAAATGTCATTGCAGGGTAGGGTACTTGATAGCTATAGATGAACTCTGGAAGTACTCTCGAAAAACTGCAGCGATTTCGGTAGGCATGGAGGGTTCCACGGGCAAACGTACTGATTTGAGGATGTCCAATAGGGGTAGGAATCCCTTCGCGACGCCCCTAATGATCGATACTTGCCCTCTGTTGAACTCGAATGCTGTGATGGTAATATGGACGTTGTCCGCGGAAGTTGGTGCCCCTGGATTGCCGATGCTGTCAACATCTCGCGCGACGACGGACTCAACAACTCTGTCAAAGCACGTCAAGAAAGACAGGGCCGTACGGCCTAAATTGAAAGACGGCGTCTTGACAAGTCGCTGCACGATGAGACTGGTGGTTCTCGAGACCATGTCCATCAAGTTCCCGTCCCCGTTCCCCACTGAATCCCACACATCGACTTTGATTACCCGGCATTGAGGCATCTTCACACCTTCCAAGAACGCTTCCGTGTATTGGACGCCGATGGACAAGTCGAGCTCAACGAGCTTGGGCATTAGCAAAGGCTGACTCTGCCGCGCAGACTTCAGCGCATCGACCATGTGCAACTTGAGTCGAGTCAGGGATGGAAAAGACTCCACGACTCGGAATAGGCATGGGGTGGGTATACCCGCGTTGGCGGCCAGAGGTGAGTAGTATGAAGCTTGAGGATGTATAACGAAGCTGAGCGCTTGCAGCATAGGCGCATGCAACTTCGGCAAGGGAATGACGATGTCGCTTAGCTGCAGGGATTGAAGCAGGGGTAAGTCGTTGCCGAAGAACTTCTGGAGTCCGTAGGCGTGATTGAGTCCCCATGATACCGGGTCTCGCATCTGGATACTGAGATGTTGCAATCGGGGGCCCCTTCGCCGCGCTACCTCTTTCTTGACGGCAGTCATGAACCTTGGGGCGGAGGTACACGTCAAAGAGTAGGAGCGGCACCTGCGGATGTGCTCCATCTCGGTCTCTAGTGCTGACAACGTCCGGGTTCCAGGTGACTGCCAACCGATATCGAGAGTGCTTGTGCCACACCGACGAAGCATATACTTCTTGAATTTGATGCGGTGAGACGATTTGCTCGTCAGCAAAGGATATCTTCGCCATAGCTCGGGGAATGAGATGGCGAGAGCCCGCCAATGGGTGCAGACCTGGGAGATCGACATGACATCGTGGAACGCGTTCCGCGTTTTGACCGCAAGCAAGTCGAAGACCTTCAGAAGGATGTCGTCGACGAGGGTGAATATGGGTGCTGGCTTCGCCGTCGACATGGTGGTTGGGTGAAACATCGGATGAGTCATGAGATGACACGATCGGCGCCCTTTGTATTTGTTTGTGTTCGAGTCTTCGAGCTTGGGCGCCTAACCGCCTAACATCGCCATCTGGCACGCAAAAACCAAGATATCTGGGGGTTTGACGTGTGATTTTCATAGCCGGCCTACTGGCATAGACGAACCTTCAGTCTTATCCAAAGTAATCGTGTTCGGTGCAATAAGATTCTGTGTTTCAAAGTGAACACCACTCGGAAGCATTGGTTGCCCGGGCATCGCCGCTACTGTCGACCGAGCAAGCGACGTTGGTCCTCACGGATTGGCAATTTCGCGTTGCAGCGATAATCAATGGTAGTCGTGCTAGAGAGAGATATATCATGAGTAAGTGTCCTTCGCCAAGGAGCCCTATGCATATGAATGCACTGTCTGCCATCGCTGCGACACCTACTCAGCGCCGGTACTCGACGTCTATGCATAGGGGTTCGCTCAGCGAATCATACTACGGACAAAAGGTGAGGAGCGTTTAATATGTTGATATGCAAACTAAATCGTACTCACATATGCGATATAACCCAATATTCTCTGCATGGGTGTGCTATCCCTACCGCCTGCACTCTTCCGGCCTCTTCAAGAGCCTGTAGACTCATGTTCGTTGCGTCTGGACGCCTCGGCGGCGTTCGACAAGCCATCGGGGAGAATCGGCGGGAGGGAATGGAAGAGTACTGATCCCTTCTCAGGAGAGGGGGGAAGGTTTCTTTGCTTACCGCGTGGGTCCTTTGCGCCGGGACCAGTTTGGCTCCTGGATCGAAGCGCATATCTGCACAATGAGGGCGGTCGGATTTGGAGAAGTTTGGAGGTTGCGTGCGGCGTACTCACCCTGTGGGTGAACCAGGGTAGTCGCTAGAGGTTTGGGACCGAGAGCATGGAGGAGCGTGCTACGACGTCTCGGTCAGACCCAGTTCCTATCGCAAGCCAACGACTCACAGACGAGCAAGGTCTCGTTAGTGAGGTCATTCTTTAGCTGAAGCGTCAGCGCGATCCCTTCTGCAAGCGAGATTGCACTCACCTAGCAGCATCGGCCCCTTCTCGCTCGTCATCGCCTGCGAATGTTTGGCGCCTTCCCGAGGAGATCATTGCCTTCACATTTTCACGTCCTGCTGGTGAATGGTGGGTGAAGCGCTTACCTGTGGTACGCCTTTGAAACTCTGGTTGGTGAGTTCAGCTTTAGGGAAGCCTTCCTCGGTTTTCAGCGGGACAGAAAGGGCTGAAAGGCGAAGGAGACCAGGCCGCCTCGGCCTTCCCTTGGGGCTGTCGTTTAGGACTTGCGGGTACGTCCAGAGCGAACACAACCCAATTAGCGTTGTCCCTGGACAATCTGTAATCTTGACCAGCAGCTTCAGCTCCCACACCGGGGGGTTCGACCGTCGACGAGGCTTGAACGACCCATTGCTGGCGACGATTCAGAACAGACCCACAACCTAGGTCCGACCGCATGGTGACAATTTGGGCCGCATTCTCACCTCAACTTTTGACCGGTTTTCGTCCACACCAGGATCAGGGGCTCTTTTTTGGCTCAATATCCCCACAGGAAATACTGTATGAATATGAGTGAAATAGCCAACGTATTTCCCAAAACGCCGAAATATGGTACAGATATGCGAATTTTGGAAATATTTGACAATTTGGCTGTCCGAACGTTTGAACGGTTACGCGCGAGTCACTTGTCAGGAGCAATAGAACATAACACATAACACATAAGTTCATATGTATCTGTAAGTAGCAATGGAATGAGCATTAAATATTAAGTTCGCGCCCCAATTCAGCGGATAAACCAGCAGGAATCGAACAGTTTCCGGCAAGCGAGTCGAGATCGACAAGCATGACGGGCTGCATAATAATCGAGAGTGAGTTCTGAGCTTTCTGTGGAGCGAGAGCCTGTACGTGCCTCTCAGACCAGGCCCATCAAACCCTTCAAGGCGAACCATATGAATGCCAGCAGCAGAAACCATGTAAATGTTATCATGGCGGTGTCATTGTCGATGAGAAGAAAGAGGGGGGTTCGAGTGTCAACGAGCAGTGTCAATCTATTGGCGCTGGTATGGCTCTGTAACCTTGCCTCCAACCCGTTGCTATTGCGCCTGGCCCACAAGGCAGTGTAATTTCTGGTCTGGGGGTTGGATGAATCGTGAGTTCCGGCTGATTGTGCGGTCGCAGACGCGCCGCTGCAGCGAGGTAGCGGGTTAACGGAGAGTAAGATGCAGGCGAATGCGGCGAGAAAGCACCTGATGCTGGGCCCGGAGCCCCTAAGGCCAGCAGAATGGTGGCGCGTGCCATCACAGCCGACAACTTGTGTGGCTGAGGTGCATACGGGACAAAGGGCTTGGTCCAAGGATACGGGCATGGGTGCCGACGATTGCGAGGAGCTTGACTTAATGATAGGCATCTCTGTTTGTCGTTTGGGAGACTTGATAGTGTTCGTGGCCTGAGGGAACAGTGCGTATAATGACGGGTTTATATACCATGCAGGGGATGACTCACTGAATGCCACGACCGAGTCAGCCGTTGTCCATGGCAGTTTTCCAACCACCCGCAGGCGCAACCGCGAGTCCTAGTCAGGCAACTACAATCATTGGAACCTTGATGTGTAAGCCACACACGTCTTGGTGCGGGCCAAAAGCCGTACAATCTTGTCGCATAACGAGCCATCTATTGACGACGGTTGCGTTTTGACTGGTTACATTCGGCGCGACGTCTCTTCGCA
>JANDKE010001940.1:0-11856 GCA_027627275.1 Coprinellus aureogranulatus | reverse complement strand
CTCGATGGCGCTCAGGCTTCTACCGACCCCTCCACGACGGCCACGACTGTGAATCAGGCTGACTCTGGTTTTCTGGACTTGGATTTGACTGCCACTGCCACCGACACCCTCAATAGCGGCTTGCTCTCGGGTACCACTGGGAACAACCTCCTTGGCGTTGCGACCAATCTGAACCTCAACCTCGACGAGACTGCGAACGTCAACACTGGGAATTCCGTTTTGAACCTCATCAACTTGGGACGTCGTGGCACTGGGGACTCGAAGCTTGCTAGACGGTCGCTCCGCAATGCTTTGCGGATGGAGAGGAGGCATAACCGTTTCGACATGGGAGATGGGGTGCTGGATGCGCGGTTCGCTAGGGCGACTTCTGCCTCCCCTTCCCCTTCCTCTACCAGCGCTGCTCCAGCTGTGCCAACGGATGCCTCCTCGGATTTGGATCCCTCTTCCGATGAAGCTGAGGTGGATAACCTCGTCTCTGATGCTAGAACTGCCAAGTCTACTCGCCGACAGCTCTTGCATCCCAGAAGGTTGCATGATCACGAGAGGCGCCAGGAGGACGTCGTTCCCCAGCAGGTGGATAGCGATGTAGATAGCGATGCTGCCAGCCTTGACCATGGAGTCACCACCTCTGATGTTCCAACCGACGATACCTCCAACTCTGCTCAGAAGCTGCTCCCTCGTGCTGCGCTTGCTGCCTTCGCTAAGCGCCAGGATCCCGCTGTTGTACAGGCCGATAACGATGTCGACAATGACGAGAAAGCCGTGGACAACGATGTTGCAGCTGATATCAAGAACGGTACCGCCTCTGCCAGGTCCAGTCATACCAACGTTCCTCGGTTCTATGCCAAGTCTGGATCTGTCAGCAAGAACAGCCGAGCGCTTCCTCATCCTCAGGTTCACGTCACCGAGACGAACTCCAACAGCACCAGCAACTCTCGTCGTCAAGTCCCGGCCCTGCCTATCCCTGTTCCTGCTGCACCCGCTCCTCCTGCTGCACCCGCTCCTCCTGCTGCCCCGGCCCCTCCCGCCGCTCCTGCGCCACCGGCTGCCCCTGCACCACCTGCGCCCCCTGCACCACCTGCTGCTCCCGCCGCGCCTGCCGCGCCTGCTGCAGACCCCCCAGCTGCACCCGCAGCGCCCGCTACTCCTTAAGGTACTTCTGCCGTCNCATCTTCNCCTTCTTTAATTGCATACCCCTTCGTTACGGTACACNTTCNAACTTCTTCCTGGTCCATAACGTTATAAACCTTCGCCCTTCTACTGGAATCTATTTGGTAACCGTGTCGAACCTTTTGAACCCACATCAGTNCTCTTCCATAATCATAGACCTTTGGAAGTCCTTACCCCACACCGCCTCTATGAATACCTTAAGTCCGAAATCGAAATCATGTTTGCTTCTTCTTCTCCTTGGGNNTGNNNGAGGAGTTNCTGCTACTGCTATTGGTTGCGGCAGTGTACAGCAAGCTNCCCNTGAACACCATNCCNGCNCCCACTGCCAANTGANCATTCCAGTCGTTACCNAACCACCANACNCTCAAGCANAGGCTGAGGGCTTTNCGNACNGTCAGAACGATGTTTGTNGACACTGACGTTACTCTCTGCATNTTNNCAAGGNNTATNAGANNAGTGTACTCGNCCATNNNACGGANTGTAGAACATACCGANGANAATTGATTGACNCCNGANACGCAAACATACTGCGAACANAGATTNGCGAAAAGCACNACGTATGGAAGGAANGGTATTGGNGAAGAGGAGTAGCTTTGAGCTGTCAANGCNGCNAANCCTTGCTTCACNTCNGACCCAAGGAATANNACAGACGGNAGCCCNAGNGTGTGCTGANNGATACNNGATNAGTTCAATNCNNTACANNTNGGAAAAGGAGGTGANCNNACCGTGTAGAANAGGCANTCNTTCCANCANGGTCCNTAGGTCTTATANGTGCGTTCNTGNAGNACNCCNAGNATGCCTGTGCATATCAGGGANCCGACGAGCATTGTNATACCCGTNATGTACAGCTTNANNTCNTGAGCNGCTGTNAGAGACGAACTCGNNGAGGAAGNNGCAGTNTTCGACAANGCGGAGAGGAAAGCNCCNGCAGNNACAATCANNACNGAGACCTGAGCAANNTGTCAGTGGTGNAATGAACGTGGGGTAGATGAGGCTTACAATCTGCTTCCAATCGTATCTCCGCTTTGCAAACAGGAATCCAAAGAGCATGGACACGGGGAGGCCTGGAAAGCCAATATGAGAAGTTNACAGAGTATATGCAGCACGGCGTACTCACCAGCCGATCTAAATACAATGAGGACNGTCAAGGGTACCTTGTATGCGTACGCCCAATTGTTCAGCAGGGATCCCGTAGTCANGACCACAACCTGGATTGCCCAAAGGTGTATNGGGACTTGGCGAGGCTTNAGTGTAGGGNTGAAGCTACCNGAGCGNAANGTGAGGAAACTCGGCATGGTTTGTAGTGAAATGAACAGCATTTGCGAGAAGGTTANNGCNGATCCTGGGGTATTGCTTNAGTGCCNTGGTTTATGTCGGCNAACCAAGCACACACACCGATCTTTGGATTCAGCAATAGCAACTTCTCGTATGTCATAACATTTCTGGAGNCGTGTGTCAGGGGGATAGAGGCAGTACTTAGGAGACTACGCACGAGCAGCATCCTCCCAANACAAGTGCCAGGACCTAACGCATACANTNAGCGAANAATGCCTGAGAGATGCTCACTACANCGTACCGACGAGAAGTCGAAGAGGGTAGACCAAAGGTCCNACGGCTTCAGACNCTCTCCCTTCCCCTTTCCCCCACCATTTGCCACACCGGCTGTTCCNTTNACAGGAGTTCTCNNCGGCACACTACCCGCACTCGCGACACGACTCTTCCTTCTAGTCGAAGAGGTCATCAAGATTCCTTTCNGTATCCAAGAAGCCGTAAGAGAAGAGAGAGAGAANGAGAGNGAAAGCTTCTAGGTGATGGTTCTAAGAGAGCCTGTATTGGTCGCCGGGCATTTCGACTGTCGAGGGNATAAGGAAAGGGGTATAGCCGAAGTTTGGCCTCCCGCGTTCAGGAACACGCTGCTTCCACGCCGCTGACGCGCTGAGCTCCGGGTGATCTGATGTGTCTTCCCCCTTCTCCNTTCACCGTCATCATCGACCAGNGCAATNTCNAGAAAACNTGTTTCAGAGGACGACCGACATACAGCGAAGANGNGNTAGTAGGATGAAGTAATGAATATCTATCGTTTCACCACAGCGGAGAACCGGAGTCGCATATAGGTCATCGCCCAATTNCCCGTTGCATCCTGGCAGTCGACTCTGCAGTTCTCCACCACCTCGNTCATNATCTGGTACGCNTCNTCGTCGTCNAANACNCGNAAGAANGAGTTNCGTACGAAGAGTCGTAACCATTCGAANAGACCAGTCGGAAGGGGCGTAATTCTGGGNGTGATCGACATGTGAGTGGGCTCGAATCCNGCTGTAACAAGGAGCTGAAGGAGNTNATAGGTCAATATGTGNGCATGAGTTAACANNGNNNGATGNAANTACCTTGACATAGTCCTCCATGGATGGGAAATACCAAGGGTCGTATGCAGCTGGGTCGTGCCCTCTCGCACGAATCGCAGCNTACAGCGCCGAACGAACACCTGAANTGACCCTCAGANCGNGATNTTCNCNGANATGNTTTNGCGGNCAACANACCGATGCAATTCATGAAGCCTCCCATCTCCGCCACNAGCCTNCCATTCTCCTTCAGAACNCTCTTTGCGCTCTGCANTACCGCAAGCGGGTCTCGTTTACACCAATGAAGTGTCGCATTNCTGAAAACCGCGTCNAATTCCCCGCCGACCAGANCNGCAATGTCGTCTGGGACTTGGATATCATGTGCGTCGCATACGAACGCGTGTCGCAGTCCGTTCTCTTTGGCTTTGGNGATCTGAANGGGGGTGAGCTANCNGNCGCCAAGNCGCTCAACNTNGTGGAACATACCATACTCTCGCTCGCATCCACGCCAACCACCACACCCCCAGNCTCCTGGTTCACAATCCTCTCNATNTCCAANGTCACTTCTCCACTTCCGCACCCCAAGTCAAGGATCGTCTCTCCAGGCTTGGCATCCAANAGGTCNANGACTGGCGCGACNAACGGGGAGGAATAGACAAAGTTCGCNGTCTTGTTGTANAGAGANGCNGACCANCCAGTGGAATCTGGCCTTTCNTCGCTCTCTTCCCGCTTGATATGGGGAGAGGAAGCTTGGGACACGGACGGCATCATGTATGGGCTTGNGGCGATGATTNTTCGAGTTGGAAAGNNGGAGGATATCTCGTTATCNTGGAATNCCTCGTTGCAGATACTCTTGGGTGCTTTATACNTGGCNGCNTTTACGGNACCACNNANGGATNCCACTGGTGACCTAACCGTCTNNCCTCCTTCCTTTCGCGCGATTCTTGGGTCGAGGAGCGAATANGCCAGCTGCAAAAAGCAAGCGTTTCGGCCGAGGGGAAGTTACCGAAACAAAGTCGTGAGGACAACCGGGATCGACGGACGAAATGCTCCTTCCATAGACGCANGGACGGCCGAAGGAACCAGCGCCTATCATTCATCTTCTCGCTAAACAGGCACCAGGCCTTTGTGTCAGGGTGGATGCAAGGATGTTNTGGTATCANTNGTANNNCTTNNATTGNGGGAATTTGGTAGTAGAATACAAGGTATACGCTAATTTCTCTTGTCCATTTATCGTCCTTCCGGTTCTGGATATCTCAAGCGCCCGTGTATCATACGAGGTGAAGNGGCAAGTAAAGAAAGTANCCCNGAANCTTGAACCNTANTGCAGACNGTCGAGGCNCGATGATTAGATNGCAGCAGTACCAACGGNGGGTGGTACGCCTTCNCCTCCTGCAGGAGTCGCGGAGGTAGGGCTACCACCCTGAGCCTGCTTCTTNTGCTCTTCTGCGAGACGCTTCGCCTCTTCGTGGATNTCNTGCACCTGCTTGGANGTGGTGGTGTAGAACGCCTTGACCTTCTGGCCGAATGGCGATGCCAATGCCTTCGCNAGGTACTNNATANGAAGGANGTCANCNNCGGTNNTCTCATTTGGAGTGNACNCGAAGGGGAACATACGTCATAGAAAGTCTTGGAGATGCCCTTCTGNTCGTCGAGGTTCTTCGCCTGCTGGTGNGCGTTCTCNAGTGTAGCCTGNACCTTGGAGGAGACGGTCTGGTTGGGNCCGAGGGCACGCTCTCCGGCGGTCTTGTCGAGTTCNTGAACGTAGCTCAAGAACTTGGCAGAGATTCCCTTCTCATCTNNAGCAAGANNTCANTNACNAGCNCNNNANGNTGANNGANNNGAGCACGCACGATCTATCTGGATGGCGCGNTGCAGGATCTGATCAGAGAGCTGGTATCCCTTGGCGAGGTACTCAGCGGCNACTGCACGGAAGGCGTCAGGTAAGCTCGAGCGGGTGGAGCAAAGGAGAATCGNCGNACTTCCNGCCCTGGGCTTGTCAGTCTGNTCCAANGGGTGGTCGGGGTCGCCGTGAGCGTCGTCTTCGAAGTGCTCCTCGGACGTGACACTGAGNGTCGAGCCGTCCAGTGTGCCTCCATTGAGCTGNGCAACGATTCATATCCACANTTCAGTACNNNAGGAGAGGTAAAGTGACTGGGGCGGTTACGCACCATCAACGCNGTCTTGGCAGCACTAGACTTTTCGAAGGCGATNGTAGCTTTGCCCGACTTCTCNTCATACTCGATCGACGAGATCCTGGANACGGCTGAGCTCTACATCGGCTAGTANCTGAGNTACTTATGCTTACTTTCCGCAAAAGCTAAATGGGCGATGAGCCTTANTCCGATGGAGACGATATAGAGGAGACGTACGTGAAGAAGTCGAGGAGNTGCTCCTTCTTNGTGGAAGNTGCGATTCCGGTTACCTGCAGCTCATCGTCAGNGNGATGGCGGAACAGTATCGCTGAGTTGGACGTACGTCGACTTTGTGGGACATGGNGGTNAAGTTAGAGATAGATACGTAGNGTTCAGAGGACCCGACTCCGTGATTATGAGGGAGTCCAGCCTTGACGTCATTNCNNAGCGCGTGCTNGCAACCCCTATTTGGGTGCGAGAGGCGCACTGCCTCGACCCAAAGCGAGGTTAGTCCAGCGATTCTGGAACTTGGGAGAAGGCGAAGTAGAGCATTTGATTCCTCCAGGGAGANGGAATACGTATGANTGCTNAAGCTGGAATTTGACGTCAGAGTCCAAGCGCTACAGGCTTTTTAGGACGGACTNGACGCCTTGTCGCCGAGGTGGGGTTATGTCGAGCGCTGACACTCGCGACAGGCGCACNGCCTCTCATNNCATGAAGACGAGTTCGGATCCGTTCTCAAAAAGGACACAAANACAATGAAGTTTCAGACATGTTGAACCGACCCGTCGTCTCGGATTCACCATGNGTTAGNAAGTGGAGGTNGTTCACCGAGCTTCTACGNGGAGAGTAGTACTCGGCCAGGAGGTGGCCCAGCCGAGGCAGGTGGCCACAGAAGNCNCTCCCCGAGCAGGTTCGAGTTTAGCTTTTGGCNTTGAATGGACGTCGTGGAAGGTTTGCAACCGCTAATGAGCACAGCCGGGTGTCGTCAGTTGACATAAACTTCATTAATTGGNNGAGCTACCCACAGAGCACCGAAAACTCCGTTGCCATGTCAGGCAATGGAGTGGAACCTGGGGTGGTGCACAAAAGGCAACACTTCGTTGCCTNGAAAGGATCCACTTCCATCCAGGCCCCTAGAGATCCGAGAAANTTTCAAGCCAAGAGAATACGGGAAGCGTTGCTTTGTTCTGCATTTCAATGGCGCTCTGCAACCGTGTCGTTGTCGCGGCCGGTCTTGCCTTCTTGTGTGCGCGGGTGGGCGCACTGGCGTATATGGGAAGATTGGGCGCGCCTTGTGGGCAACAAGAGGCTGTCTGAGCTATTGTTCTTCTGTAAAGCGAACAGAGACACCTGACAGGCGTTCAACGTCGTCTTCAACAAAGAAAATGCATCGCGACGGGTGCAAACCTGCAGGAACGGCGCTCGCTCCGCGTGAGGGGATAGGCCCATATGGGGTTAGGGCGACAATATTGGCCGTATTAATAGTCTGCAGGCGACCGCCTTTCTCTTCCTGCTGTCATCTCCAGACCCGTCTCGCACTCGCCACTCACCGCTCGCAACGTCGTCGAGCGCAGGAACGTCGGGAAAAGGGGTGCTCACTGTATTGCACGAGCGGGCGCTAGAGACAGCTGGGCCAGGGCTGGAACGTGAATGGTGGGTGTCTTTTCTGGCGTCGGGAACGAATCTAACCTACTCCACTCTAGACTTGGGCTTCTATCCTCTAGTCCTCCCAAGTTTAACCTTGAATACGTAGAGCTTCTCTGCCTCGGACTCTGAGGGATTTTGGAGCGGACGGACAGCCCCAGCCTATATAAAGACGACTGCCCTATCCGGCCAAATATGGTCGATGCCATTGTGTGTACCCCACAGCCCTCTCCTCCGCTCCCTCTGTAACCCTCGCTTGCAGCAGTCGCTGCACCGTCGCGGTCGTGCCTCCAAGATAGAAACAAGCTCTATGCACGGCGCAGCTCCCGCCAAGTCCTCTCCTATCCAAATCCCTCAAAAGCGCAGGCCGATCATGCTCTCCACCCCTTACCCTCAAGACATCTCTCCGGAGATGGTCTTTGAGATGTCGCCTGTGTCCTCCGACTTCTCCGCCAGTATTCGCCATGGATCATTCACCGCCAGCGCGTCCTCAGTCAAAGCGGACACCAAGTTCCTCTACTCCATCCCTCTCTTCCCATCACCCAAGAGACAGGACAGTTCCGAGATACATCCGACGCAGAGCAATTCAAGTCTGAAGACAGGGAACTCGTCTCCCCTCAGTCGGAACAACTCTTCGCTCAGCCACGACGTTCCGAACGTGAAGCATCCCATGTCCCGACGAGGCCACTCGATGCTCGACGACACTGAGCTCAGCCCAGAACCCCCAGTTCCCGAGTCACGCACTACAAGGATCAGGGGCTTTTGTCCCACCAAAGGGGAATTCTACGACACCCAGTTTGAGGACCAGTACCGTCCTCTTGAACCCCTTTCCCCCGGGCCGCGTCGGGACTCATTTACTTCGCCGTGGATCCTTCCAGGGAAAGGGGAGGGTTCAGACGAAGACTTGGCTTACTCACAAGTCGACACAAGCCATTTCGACTTCAAAGCCCAGCTATTGCGTCGGATCGAAAACCAAAACCGGCCACGTTTTGCTAGTCTGCGGTCATTTGGCGGATGATGAAAACGTGGTTTGGAGCTTCACCTCTACCCTAGACCCGTGTCCATTGCATGGTGACATCGTCGTGCCCTACCTCTTCTTTGCATTTTCCGTTCTCTTCACCCCCTTCACCCTCTCCACATACTCCCCAAAAATGTCCGCTTCAAGGACAGTGCTGGATGGTACCCTCGTGCATGTTATTCCCCACTTATTTAGTGTTTTCGTTTTCTATTCGTTCATGATTCCTCGCATCATACCGCATTGTAACCCCCATACTCATCAACATCAACATCATCGCAGCATCCCATCCCATTCATTGTAGTGCATAGATTCCCTTTCATGTCATGAAACCCTTACTCCTACTACCCTCGGCTCTAGGTTTGCAGCTCGGCTTGATCCTCGTTTCGATAATCGCTACCCTTACCCATAGAATACCACCATGTCCGTAGATTCCCCATGCTCCACACCACAACAATGTATCGGATTGTTAGAGTATTTCCCCTCACCTGCTTATCACCACTCGCAAGCCACAACGTTTCGGAACTGACCCACCCTCGTTTTGCGATTGAATGAGAGCGCTCGGCGCACACCTTCCGGCACACCGCAAGCGCTTTCTGAGGCGCTGCCTGATTGCTTTCAAGGCACTTGGTACGTATCTTCGAATCACATCGCCGTCTACAACCAGCTTTGGTGCTTCTAATGCTATCTGTGACCTGCCGTGACTCTATCTGTCGGTGATTGAGAGAACCTTTCCCTGTATCATCAGCGCCTGCTAACCCGGGGTGGATTCCGCTGATTCTTGAATGAGGGATCTATCCCTTGTTCCCGAAGTGCAGTGCTGACACTCCGGCGGAGAAAGGTTCTTCAGCCTACAGGCGCCTATCCTCGTACCTCCTATCCCTAGGGTCATTTTCCCTTCGGTCCAGCTCCTCATCTCGTTGGAATTGTCTTCGGTTTTCGCCAAGTTGGCCCTGTCCGCCACTTGCTTCTTCCTGTTGGTCCAGCGTTGAGTAGAGAGGCCCCTATCTTCTGTCATTATAGTCCCGCGAGGCAATTCCATCAACTGATCGAAAGGCACACGCGGCGGGGCAGATCAAAAGATTCCTGATTGGTATTTTTGCTTCCGTCCGCCGTTCGGGGAAAGAGCTTGAAGGAGGAGGGAAGGGACGGAGGAGGTCATTGCTCCGACGTTTGCTTGGACCTCATTGACAGCCGAGCACACTTGCTGCAACCACGCGGCTGGGGATATGAAGTCACGCGAGGGTAAGAGGTCCCTGAGGATCACCAGGATAGGGAATGGTGATTTTGAGGCTGAGGAGGGTTGTGAGGATTTGTGAATGCTGTAAAGGTAGCGCCAGGGGCATCATCCGCATGTCGATTTACAAGTGCTTCTTTTCCATCATAACTGGAAGAAGGCTGGAAAGTCCAGAGGCGACCCACTGGAACTTTTACGCACCCAGAGGACAAAGATAGAGCGAACCGTGTATGCTGGGTTGGGTGTGCGTGCGCAGATCTATCAACGGCCTGGACGTATTGCCGGTTCTGGGGGTGTGGCAGAAATGGTCAAATGGGAGTGGCGGTAGAGATAAGGCCAGGGATGTTCGGAGGGAAATGTTTATCACTTCCTGCTCAAATTTGCGTCAGTGAATCCCTTGTTATCATGTAAATCATTCGTGCCCGAGGAACTACTTCATGCTATGTTCGCTCTAGGTCCTCGTTGGAGCGACAAAGAAGTCCGAGTCCTGGGCATTATCATTAAAATGTCATGAGAGAAGTGGAAGCCAACCTTTGCGGATGTAGGTCGATACCCGCAACGACGGACGCAATGCCCTTGAGATGGCCTTCGTATAAGGTGTGAGTGACAGGAACATGATCGCCGGGGAGAGGCTGTGGTGTGGTCGCTACTCGACGATCAAGCAAAGACTGAAGGTCTCTGAGAATGGTGGAGCGTCGAAGGGCCATGAGGCAAGGTTTGGACGTAGGAGGATCGACAGGTTCGCACTCCTTGGGACGAGGCTATGCGTTTCCTGACAGATGGGATTTGCGTCGTTGGTTGAGGCTTCTTTTCGGCACGAAAAGTGATAGAGATTACAACACGGAGTTTTGCGAGTGGTGAGTGGAGGCTGGGTTCCGATGCCCACTTTACTCCAGTCGTCGCCTACAAAAATCGAAAAACAAAGTTACAGGGTTCGATCCTGCGAGAGCGGAGCGACAGGCGCCGTCCTCGCTGGCAGTAAGAACGATAAGATGAGGGTGATAACTTGGCAGTGTCCTGGTCAATGTCGTCGGCATAGGTTCTCCCGCCGAGATTAGAGCCCCTATCAGCTTTGACAGCCTCGCGACGCGTTCCGCTCTTTGAACACAATAAATCAATGTCGAAGAACCTATCAGACAGGAAATGAAAGTGAGCTCGTACCGCAAGCGTCTAATAGTAACACTCTCCCAAGAGCTGTGATGATTCGAGGAGATCTCGGGGAGGTGTGTTTTCAGGATGAACAAAAGCTCCCAGACCCATCTCCAAGTCCCCCAAATGCAGAAGGAGGAGAACGAGCGATCGCCGGTGGATACCTGGTGACTAGATGCATATGTTGTATAGAACATCAGAGAAGGTGAACCAGTGGATATGGTGTGATTCGCTCTGGGACAATACTTGCCATTCCTGTCTTCGTACCAATTGAGATGGAGGTCCGGTTAGTTGGTTTGCAGAGTTACGGTAGCTGCTTTGTTGCGCAAGGGGAGCAATGGGTGCTTGCCTTGTAAGGGAAGTCGAGATCCACTGGGAAGGCGTCATCGCGGGATTGAGTAGTTTTTCCGGGCCACCCAAAGGCGCACAATCAGAAGTGATTGTCGGAATCCGAGCTAGAACCCCCATTGTCAAAGCGGGATTATGCACAACGGAAAATACACGATGCAGGGCGGGAGGTTCTCGGAGGGACATGAAGAGCCCAAGCCACGTCAGTCAGCTTCACTGGGGCATGGCGGTCGTGGTTCAGTCGGTAAGCTCAGCCGTGCATTTCGGTACTGGGTGACGAAGGGCTGGAGCGTCGAATGGATGGCTGGGTCCAGGATATCGATTCGTGCTTCCGGAATCCGAGTACGAGCGAAAAGCGGTCGATGTGCAACTCGGAAGGTGCTAAACATCTGTAGGTGAGTTGAGACACTGCGGCGAGATGTGCTGAGCGAGTTCCGCCCACTGCGGCGTTCTCTGTCGCAGCATGTGCTCGGGAAGCCAGCTCACCGTAGTTCTAGGCAGAGTTGGACATGCGGGATAGCGACCCTGCTAGTAGAAAGATAAACACGGCACGCAACTTTCTTGGGATGACTGTAAAGGAATTACCGCTCTGACGAACGGATTGCTAGATTCCTCCCAGACGTGTCAATCGTCTGACGGTGTGGAGCCACCTAAAGGACACATATCGTAAAACCCGCCTTGATGCAAATTGACGAGATAGACCGATATCAGCGAAATCATTAGGTCGTCGGGAAAGCCGCTGGGACTATTGGCGCCCATCGAATTCCGCCTATAGGCCTTCACTGGCTGAGACTGCCAAGCACACGAGGGGATAGG
>JANDKE010000194.1:0-33022 GCA_027627275.1 Coprinellus aureogranulatus | reverse complement strand
AGGGGCAGCACCATGGAAGACGCCATGAGGAGCACCTGCACGGCTTGGACCTGCACCATCAGGAAAAACCATATTTTCCCAGGGGTGCTCTTGGACTCCCAGGGATGCCCAGGGGCATCCAGGGCGCATCAGGGCAACTAGGGCACCAGAGACTCTGGGAGTCCCCTGGGACAAAGTCCTTAGCTGGTTTGAGCTCTGGAATGCTCTGGGGGTCTCTGAGGGCTCCCTGAGGGTGCTCTGTGGGCCTTTCAGGGACTCTTGGAGATACGTAGGGCAGCCTAGAGCTTGACAGAGATATACGGGTCATTTTGTAAAATTCATTCATTTGCGCAATGCCAGAGGTGGAGGAGTAAATCAATATATTGGGTATAGACTAAGTACAATGGCTTATCTACAAGGACGTAGAACTACTACTACAATACAAAAAGCGTACCCATTCCACAAACAGTGCTGAACTCCAAATGAACTTTCCACTGCTGCTAACCTAAGCCCAAACCACTCAGACAGAACTACCAGGGCAAGCTGCGCTTGCTCACCACCCCCACAGACAAAGCTATAAAAATGCAGAGAGTTGGCCAATAAGCCCATTTAGAGAAGACATAATTGACGGACTGGGCATTGAAAGACATGGACATAGAGCTGGGCAAAGACAACATAAGAACACATACAGCACTAACTCCAGAATCTATTCATAGTACACAAGCATAATGACACCCTGTGGTGTGTTGGTTGTTGACGTGAACTTGAGCTGCATGAGCCTGGGTGTAGCATTGAAAGCTATGAAAGGAAAGGAGAGCAATACATTGAGGAAAAGGCCAGTCAGTTGCGAAAGACAGAGCAAATGTGAGGGAAGGTGTATGTGGTCAAGGTGTGACCTGGCAGAGTTCACGTCGATGCAAACTCCCCACAATTGGAAAACTCCGATATATTTGTCCCTGTTGGGCTGTAGACGCGCTCGGACCAGATCGCGTTTACGCCCTAACAGATGCAAACAAAGCCCACGGTCAAGTCAGAGATAAGTTCGCCTCAAAATACAGTCAACACGAGTGTGACATGACGTGTTCATATTTGTTGACTGCACCGAACGGGTTCGATCACGTGTACATGTGAGATAGCGAATGGAATCAGGGAGGAGTGCCTCACAATGAACTATCTCCAGCAATACTACAGCAACTCTGTGACGATTCCACATCCTGAACATGATCTTCTCAAGAAATGGGATTGCTTTGGAGCATGAGGCAGCTTGAGCGTGACAGCTGGCAAGTGGATAGGAGAGGAATAGGCAACTTTGGGTGGTGTTTTCAACTGGGTGGTAATATTGGGTGAGTAACACTTTGCAGCACCTCTCATACACCTTTCTAATGAGCAGACACCTTGTTTGGTGGCCCCTCCGCTTACTATGCCCTACCAACAAGTCCCACCGTGTTCTCTGCATTATAAACCACCCAAAATGCTTCATTTAACGTATTCTTCCCGTTCTATGCCAGCCAAGCGACCCAAGTACAATGTATGAGACCCAGATCCACTCTTTTTAGCATCCAACGATTTGGGGACATCAAACAGCGTCCCCATTGCCTCTCCCTCATCTCTAAGGACTGAAAGGCGTTGTATGACGACTGATTGGCTCTCCCTCACATAAATCGGCCCAGAGACGTCGAACGACATCCCCACTACCTCTCCCTTATGCCTAACAACGCGGGGACTTCCCCCTTCCCTCTTCCTTGCATCCAACAATCTGGGGACGTCAAACAATGTCCCCACTACCTCTCCCTCGTGTTTAACGACCTGAGGACGTTGAACGACGTTTCCCTTCCATCTCCCTGAAGTTGTATGACCCGGGGCTGTCTAACAACGTCTCCACTATCTCTCCCTCGCGTATGACGGTCTAGGGATGTTGAACGACGTTCCCCTTCCCTCTCCCTCTCGTGTAATGGCCCAGGGACGTCGAACAATGTCCCCCTTCCCTCTCTCTCTCTCATGTTGTATGACCCGGGGACGTTATTCGACGTTCCCACTACCTCTCCCTCGCGTCTAATGACCTGGGGACATTGAACATCGTCCCCCTTCTCTCTTCCTCGCGTCGAACTACCCAGGAACATCAAACGACATCCCTACTTCTTCCATCTCGCATTTAACGGCCCAGGGACATTCTTCGACATCCCCACTACCTCTCTCTTGCCCCCAATGATTCAGAAACATTGAATGACATCTGCAACACTTTACCTCTCCTCTCAACAACCCTGCAGTGTGATACAATGCCCCAATTGCTTCTTCATTGCAATTAACAGACCAGGACATTGAATGTCGTCTCCACCACATCTCAGTCACATCCAACAACGTCTCCATAACATCAGACAACAAATGTGGCCCCTACCACCTCTCTCTTGCTGCCAACAATGCTAGGAATTCCGCCCTTTGCCTTTGTTCAAGTTCTGCAACCCAGGGACACTGGTTTGTATCCCAGCCACCTCCAATCCCAGTCCAGCAACAAAAGCCATGATGTTGTAGATACTTATGTTATACTTACTTCTCAATAGTTTCCAAATAGATGTCTACGTATAGATTTTGGTGCTGGATAGCATGACATGCACTGTATTGTATGCAAGTTGCTTCTGTCACTGTATTGACATTCACATGCTTCAGTGTCCACAGGGCTCCCCAGAGCGCATCAGAGCCCCACAGGGCATCACAGGATTCTAGTGATTTCTCTGGATGCCCTAGGATGCCCTGAGATGCCCTGGGACTCTCACGGTGTCTCAGATAATCTCAGTGACAATGTGATTTTCCTGATGGCTGCCAGAGCTTCCCCAGATCAAAATGCTTTTTCCTGATGACCACGGGGAACAATGGCACGGCCCCATGAGGAGCGCCACGAGCAATGACAGGTGGCACTGGAGGTGCAGCATGGTGAGTCTTGACAGTGTTCCAGAGTTGCTGCTGATCGGCGTTGTCAAGATCCATCCCAGCCTCTTCAACATCCTCTTGCTTGGGCTCGATGTTTGGCTCATTCATAAGTTCATTTGCACCAGCATCGTCGTCTTCAACCTCAACGATTTGCCTGTTGAAAACAGGAGCGGCAATTGGAGGCTCATTATAAGCTGGGGTGGTGGCTGATGGACTGGAAAGAGGAGTTGCATACAGCGCCTGTGGATTGGCTGGAGTGGTGTATAGGGGCGGTGCACCTGCACGAATGGGCCTTGCAGATGAGGTCAATGCAGGTGGGCCCATGCGTTGCAGACCGGATGCGGCGGCAATTGCAGACTTTGGGTGAAAGGCGGGCGTAGGCATAGACCTAAAGGAAGATAATAGTATAGCATATATGACTTGAGCTTGTGAACGTACAAAGGATTGTTGAATAAAGCAGACTTTCTGCGCTTTACCATGGGGGCCACCTGCACATCCTCAGACGGACGTTTAGAGGCATATGCCATAAGCGCTACAGGTGCACTGGGGAGGGATGATGACGATGGCTCGGCCTTGACTTTTGGTGGAGCAGGGAGGGACAAGGATGACGGCTCAGGCTTGACCTTGGGTGGAGCGGGGAAGGCCGCAGCAAGCTTCAAAGAGTCGTTGCCTACAAGAATGGGGTTTGACGATGAGCCAGCCACTGGAGTTGAGACCCCGGAAGGGGTGGCCGACAGCGTTGGGGCAATAGGAGATGGAGTTGGAGGGATAGGATGGGCGGGGTACTTTATCATTAGGTTGCTGAGACCAACCTGCCCTGAGACTTCTTGGATAGCCTGAAGTGCCTTGCAATGACCCTCACATTCCGCCACAAAGTTGTAGAAGTTCTTCTCGAAAACATTTGCAAGGACCGTTCGCGTATCGACAGGGAGAGTGGTGAAGTTCTTCTCGAGTTTACCAGAGCGAGCCATGAAGATCAGCTCTGACTTGATGAAGGACGTGACCTCGTTGATACAGTGGTGGCCAATGAACTCGCCAGTTATGCAATGGACGAGATATCCCCACGTTGGGTGGAACTGGTCATCCTCAATGAAGTTGTCGTAGTCATCATCCCCGGAATCGTATTCTTCAACAGTGTCTCTGTCCTTGATAGGACAGCAGGCATTGTTGTTCCCAGCGATGGCGCGCTGTCAGGCATGGAGAGCCTTTTGGGCGGCCCAGTCATTGGACGTGTAGCAGACGCGACGCTTCTCAGAGCAACTAGTAGGAGGGGGTGGGATCTTGGTGGTGTAATGGGGAAGTGGTGGGATGCTAGTAGTTGTGGTAGGAATGTGTTTAAGTGCCGAAACAACCTCCTGGAGGACAATGGTATTGGCCAGGAGGTCGTGGCTGGATGTGTGCGGGGTATATGTGTTAGGGTGGGAATAAATGGGGGGTATATGGGGGGTATATACGTCAGATCTCGTTGAATGCTGCCGAAGAAATCATGGACTCACCCCAGAGACTTGACCTGAGCATCTAGAGAGTGCAAGGAGGCAAGCGTTTCGCAAGTGAGGGGCCTGTTCTCTTCAGCAATCTTGAGGAAGTTGTCCAAGTCTTTTTGCTTCTTGCGCTCTTCTTTGCGCTCTTGAGTATCCACGCGTTTCTTGCCCTTCTTAGCCTTGGAATGGGTGGAGGCAGTAGAGGCAGTGTCCATGGGGTCACCTCAGTCGATGTTGTCGGTGTTACTGGGGGCGTCGAGATTGGGGTCGATGTTTGGTCAATGTCGGCGATCTTAACAGATACCTCATCACTGTCATCGCCAGACGAGTGTCCGAGGGCGGCGAGCATAGACGGCATCTTGCAGCGGCAATGGATGGTGGTGGAGAGTGGAAGAGAAGGGGCAGGCAGCCAAAGTTTGCACCCACATGTAAAGTTTGCACGTCATGTGATTGCGCCAGAACCTGGCCTGAGCGCTATGCTCGCGCGACATAGCAGCCTGATCTCCACCCTCTTCTGTTCTGTCCACCCATCCCCTCCACCCCATAAGCACAAACTGGTGTAGTGAGGACCTGAAGTTCGTTGGCTCCAAACCAGGGGCCCTTATGGACGGTTCTCACACTGCTCTGTGCCAGGACGTCTTGTCTCCACCGGTCTTCCCCTCTATTCGTTGTTCCATGCCTTTGACATCCAACACCCAGAGCCAGCACTGTTGACAGCCTTCATTAACAGCTGCCTGTAGCACCTCAGTCACATGGACCGGCCTACCAGTTAGGTATGTGGAATGCACCTCAGTCATATGGACTGGACAACCCCTAAGGTATGTTTTTTGCGTCAATCCAGGCACCTAAGGAAATGTACCCTTTAGATTGATCCAGGCCTGGACCTGGATTTCCCAGCTAGGCCAGCATCCATAATGGAACCAATCCAGTCCAATCTTTGTCCAGTTGGTCCAGTCCAATCTTTGTCCAGTTGGTCCAGTCCAATCTTTGTCCAGTTGGTCCAGTCCAATCTTTGTCCAGTTGGTCCTGGACTAAACTCTTTCAAGCCCAGTCCAGTCTAACCCAGTCCAGTCCAGTATGACTAATCACAGGGTGTCTGGGGTCCCTGGCACCAATATTCTGGATCAATTTTCCCTTGATTTCTCCAGTATTGCTTCTGTTGCTACTATAGCTTCCTATTAGTGATTCTTCAGACTGAGCTATATTAAAACAAACAGTCTAGGCCTATATTAGAGGCTGATTTGGTAGCTGGATTAGTCCAGAGATGCTACTGGACTGGTCCAGGTATAGACTATATGACATTATATATGACTAAAACCAAGTGGGGAATAGTGATTTCAGATCTACTAAAAATAGAAATGACATCATATGATTTTCATCAATCAAAAGTCAATCACCATCAATGACATCATCCAGATCAGGCACATCAATGACATCATGATTGTCAGGAACAGGCACCTGATGTGATGTAGTGATCTACATGATGCCACCTAATGACATCACATCACTGACATCACATTCATTTAGATAAGAAAGGTCAGACATTGTATGCACTCTATCTCAAGCAATTCTTCACCGATAAGAATGATTTGGATACCATCAGGGAGGGAGTTTTCAGGGCTTCCCAACGGAATTAACCAATACAGAATGCTTGATAAACATGCACTGCAAATGTGCCTCGAATACTCAGTTCACCAGCAAACCCCACTGCGAAGCTGGTTTTAATTGGAGTGAATGGCTGTTAACACTGCTCTCTTGCCATATACTGTGAGACATTGGTATTCTACAATTCAGTGTTGCTTATATCCCAATGTGTGGCTTGCTGCTTCTCCAAAATGCAACAATCTAGGTAAGCAGAGAGTGCTGATGATTGATTGGTGTATACACCCAATATATGGAGCTTCTGGGCACTCCAATGTAGTGGAGGAGGTAGAATACAAGTCAAGCTATATATAGCATTGACCCTGCATGCCTAAAGCTTCAAAATAGCATGAACAATGGCACATATGTTGCAAAATTGCGAAAACCAACAAAAGATGGTCCAAAATGAAGCACTTGACAAGTGTGGGTATTTTTGTGGATAGCATAGCAGTAACAGGTACAATTGGGGGATCAGAATGCAGTAGTTTTTATAGGAAACGGTTGAGAACTGACTACGATATAGGCAAAGATGTTACGAGGGTTTACGTAAGTAAGACTCGTTCTTTTAATGCGGGCTTTGCCCGCTAGAATTTGACACTTAAAAACCAGCCATATGGACATTTTGATGGCACCTCATCTCCCATCACTCTGCATTTTTCCCCATTACTCTTCTTATCTTGATTCTCCCATCATTTTGCTTATCTCCCATCACTCTGTTTGATAAATTATCTGATGGCACAGTTTTGCCTGCTTCTTTGATCCCTCCATGTTGTACACTCATTATGTTCATGACCATTCTCACCGTTGCTACATCTGTATTCCAGTGTTGTATGCACTTACTGTATATAGACTGTAGCAATGTGCAAGTGTGTGCAGGTGTGCGTAGAAGTGCGCGGGTGTGCGTAGAAGTGCGCGGGCAGGCATCAACCCACGTATGCCTTCATCCCGGCTTCGCGCCCAAACATGCTGCTGATCGTGAAACACCACGCGCCGTAGCTCGTTAACTGCACCGGCCCAATGGAGGCCTCTCACCGGAGCACCGACATGCCTGCCAACGCAAGGGGCGTACCTACGAGGGATACGGAGTACTACTTTGAGGATGGAAGCTGTATATTCCTCGTCGAGAACGTTCTGTTCAATGTGCGCCTTCCTCTACTTTCGGATGTTAAGTTAGGCGCTCGTCTAATGATAGACATCTGGAATAGGTCCATCGCTCGATGCTGAGCAGGGATGGGTCAAGCTTTGGGGCTATGTTTTCGTTACCGCAGGGTGGGATGTTGGAAGGGAAGAGTGACGATAACCCTATCGTCCTCACTGGGGAGACCGCAACGGAGTTCCGGCACTTCCTCTCAGCACTCTACGCTCTGTGCGTCTTCCCGCTTTCCCACTCACTTTATTTCCTTACACTCCTGTGATAAACCGCAGACCACCACAACTCCAAACCCTCACCTCCCCCACGGCCAACCTCACCGCCCTAATCAGCATCGCACGCATCTCCAACAAATACGCATTCCGCACACTCGAAGCCTGGGCACTCGAAGCCATACAGGACTACGTCAACCGCAAACCCTCTCCCATACTCTCCTCCATCCCCAGTCCCACTGCATACGTCTACTCCCCGTCTGACTCCGCTGACCTCAGTGCTTCGAACGCTTCGGCCTCGTTGTCCGGAGCGAACACAATAACGGGCACGGCACAACTCACGCGACTCATCCGCCTGGCACAGCTGTGCGGGCACACGCCCCTCTTGAACACGATGATAAACTTCCTCCGCGAACTCATGTCCAACTCCCTCCAATACGCGTATTTGGCACTGACGCTCTCCGACGAGTTGGGGCTTAAGAGCCTGAGAGGCGCAGCGTACCTCGAGGTGATGCATAAAGCCCAGATCGCTCCTCCGTTGGCGCTTGATATCGGGTTAGGTCTTACCTCTCCGTCGAGTCCCTCGACGTCGTCCCCGACGCCGTCAACGAGTTCGTCGACGTCGAGTAGCAGCGTGTCGAACATCCCAACTACTGGCTCAACATCAATCACGTCCTTAACAAGCCTCAACAACCTCGCGATAGGCGCAATGGCCAACGCCATCGCCCCTTTAGGTCCACACCCCCTCCATACCCACCCACAGGCGGAAAATCGCTCGCTGCACTCTCTCAGTTGACGTCTGGTTCGTCCACCCCGACGACAGGTGGGAAGAGCGTCGAGGCTTTGGGTTTGTCGTCATCTTCAACTGGGACTGTGAATGTGAATGGGAAGAAGAAAGGGAAGGGCAAGGCTACAGTCGGAAAACAAGCGAATGGGAAGACGGATAAGCCGAAGCCGGAGACGTATAAGCAGGCGTGGAGTGTGGAAGAGCAACATTTGCTTGAGCAGCTTTTGGAGGAGATTCCGGAGGGTGTTGGGTTTAGGTGCGTACATTATATTCCATCCGTTCCTTTCCTTCCTTCCCGGCACGATATTCACGCATCTGTAATCTCGTTTCGTTTCCTCTTTCTCTTTCGCTTTTCTGCGCTTGATGTTATGCTTTCGTGTTCCCGCATATGATTCATGATGTTACGCTTTCCTCCCTTCGCCTTATCGCCTTCAGCTTGTGGTGGTTTGCGTTCCTCGTTCTCATTTCACTGGACTGGTCGCGCTTCTGCTTGGAACGACTCTCTTTCGTTTCGTCGCCGCCTCTGGGCTCTTCTTTGGATCGCGTTTGTACACCCATTCGTTCTCGCGTTCGTACGCCTTTCCTTCTTCGTTTTACGGACGTTTGCATGAACTCGCTTCTTTGTCTCCACGTTCCTCTGCTCTATTCATTATGTCATTCGTCCCTCCTTCCTGCCTTTCTCCTTCGCCCTTCGTTACTACCTCGTCTTCCCTTGTTTTGCGGCGCCCATCTCATACCAAGCGCTCCCCCCACCGCGCCACCGTCTGCTCACCGTTCCCCCTCGTTTCGCGGCGATTTGTCTGGGCTTTTCCTATGCTAGGCCGTCGCGTCGTTTGGGTTGGTTTCTGTGAAGGTCGTTGGCGTTCTTCCTTCCTTCCTTCCTTTCATTCAATTGTTGGCTTTCACTTTGGTTTTGGGAGGAAACGCGGCTGGGTTTCGTGTTTCTGTCCTTTCTTTGTCCTGCGATCTCTGCTTCACCTTTCTCCCCTTCTTTGGGCTTGGTTTCATGGGATGTTCATAAGCTCTTCCGCTTGTCTATCGGGCTCGATGACCGTCCCATCCTCGTCAAAAATACCCTCGAGCTTGCTTTGTTTTAGCGTTCCACTTTCCTTCCTCTATGCCTTCCCTCTTTCCTTCCTCTGTCATTCCCTTTTTCCTATTCTTCGTTTGGGTTACGGCGTTTTGTCGTCGTATCTACCGCTTCATCCCACTTGCGAACGAACACGAGGCTGACCACTTCCGCTCGGTATATAGGTGGCAGAAGATTTCGAGGGCGATGGGAGGACGGAGGACGCCGAGGCAGGTGGCGAGTCGAGTCCAGAAGTATTTCGAGAAGCTGAAGAGGTTTGGAGTTGGTTGATTATTGTGGGTGGGCTACGAGGCAAGGAGAAGATGAGAATTAGAGTCAAACTTTGGCTCCCCTCATGTTACGAACTCCGGGTACCGCCTTTGGCCCCCCTAAAACACGTTACTCGTACGTACCATAGAATTCCTATGGTGTCCCTTACGACTTGTATTAGTAGCCGCTGCTCCACACAATCGTTGACGGCACCCCATCGTTGAGCGTTACCTTGCGTCAAGGCCATTTGCTCCCACTCCCGTTGAGCCTGGGCGGTACATCAGTCAGGCAAGCACAAAGTCCAGGATGTTCAAACGTTCAAGTCCCATCGGCGCTTATTTCTTTTATGCCCGGTTTTACCGAGTTCCAATTAAAAGGCTACTGTCAGTTCCTGCCCTGCACGGGGTTCAGTGGCTGGGGTGGCGCCGAGAATAGCAAGTCAGAGGAGGACACCACTGCTTGCTATCCCATCCATTGACAGACTCCCCACGCATACTAGTAGCCAAGAATTCCGAATGTTAGAACGGGTACTCCACCTCCAGAGCGGCGACTTACTGCTTATGTTTACCGGGCTTATAGAAGGCGAATTGTTACAGCAATCCAGGTCCAGGATGAAACGCGCATGATCGAATTTGAGTATGAGGTTTGTAGAACAATGTATGAAATAGCTGATCGAAGTATTAGTAGTATGGTTGTGACATCCTACATGGAGGGATGGACCTGGGAGGAGGCTTGTGAATCAAGGCACGACCATGGCTGCTACTAACACCCTTTGCTATGTCCTCAAGAAGAAGTGATCACCCCAACCAGCCGATACTCACGTAAGAGTGTTTCGACGTGCTGGACGAAGACTTGACGCTCGAAGCGGTCATTGGTCAAGTTCAAATGGCGCAGGACCCACTCCTTTTCAATACCGTACTTCTCGTCGTATCGTTGCCGTACACCCAAGGCCTCACAAAGTGGCTTGAGCAGAGTCCAGTAGTACCTGTCGACGGGTGGCGCGAGTTCCCCAGCCCCACCGATGCTCATGTGTCCAAGGAGATTGACTTCAAGTTCTTCGAGGGAAGGGAAAGGCAGGACCGCTGGGTCCTTGGCCCGGGAGTGGAGGGCTAGAAATTTGGGTATATGGGCAATGCCAATAGCAAGATTCATGATACTTGGACACTTGGACAAGAGCTGCCACAAAGAATTGGAATAGTCCCTATTGTCGAGGAATCCAAAGAGGCGAAGTTCGTCCATTGACCAACCGGTGAGCCGAAAGAATTCGTAGGGATCCTGAGCTGCGACCACCAGGGGATTCCACTGCGCCCAATCTATCATAGATCGAGTCCTGTGTTTCCGGAACACGGCAGAGATTGACATAGACGGTCCTATGTCAGGATCTCTGACACCCCCCCAGGATGTTTCGTCGACTGTGATCCAGTTATAAACCACCATGTTCATCAACCCCTCCACCTCCGATGAACCTTCCAGACTAATTAGGTGCGGTGAAAATGGTTGCTCTTGGGTCGACCCGGCCTGGCGAACAGTTGCAGGTGGGCATCGGGCTGCACCGATCGCCCTAAAGAGATTAGACCCCTCTTGCTGTGGGTCTGCATGGCTTCGTAGTTCGCATATGAGGCCGAGGGCCAGATTTGTGGCCGGCAAACTGAGATATGAGAGGGTGTTCATTACCGCAGTGGAATCTCCACCAAATGTGACCTGCCGCAGGTGGAAGAGCGGTACCGGAGTAGCAGCGGCTTGTGAGGGTCGGAGGGGTTCCAAAAAATGGAGCTGGAGCTGCTGTATTAATGGCACGTTCTTCAATATATCGAGTATCCGCGACAAATTACGGTCAGGCGGAATCGGTAGATTGAGCGTTGTGACTTGAGGTGACTGATTCAGAACGGGAGATGTCAAAGGGATACTGAACCCTTCGATGGAGAGCTCGCGCAGCTGCGTCGATGAAATTTCAGGCGTCAGGCTTTGCGCCAAACTTGCGTCCATCTTTCCGTCCTCAGGAGTTGGCATATCCTTGGCGAGTTGAAGAACTCGGAGGGTCTGGAGGTTGGCAGTACCAAGTAGGCTGGTTAGGAAGCCGGAACTGCCACTGGCCGCAAGCTGGTGGACGACATCCTCTCCCGAAAGGGCACATACGACCGCCTCCAGTGCCCTCAGCTGGGAATGTTGGCCATCCGGGGTTCCGTCGATTCGAAGGGTGACGGGGTGGGGGTGCGCATGCTTTAGCATGAATTCAACTTGTTCAGGGTTGGTGGTCATTCCGACGCCGATCTCCGCCCAAAGTTCGGGGGATCCAAGTGCGGTCGCTCTCCAAGAATGGGACACATGGCACAGAGTACCTATGAACCGCTCGACTTTGCGCATCTCGGATTCATTCTCAGGAGTGGTGGCAAGGAGAAGAATTTGGCAGAGTATCTCTGTTGGTATTGTTGAGACGGGGGATAAATCGTTTCTCTGACGTTTGAGTTCCAATATTTCTTCTTCCAGGAGAGCGATCCGAGCATCGATTTGTCCCTGGGCACCCAGACCCTGTTTCTCCATGAAGACTCTCGTCCACGGTGGGCGCTACGGCTGTATATGCGCTGAGGGCTCGAATGCGATAGGGACGAGCAGGCGCCGTTCTTGGAGTGCGTCCTCATACTACTCTGGAGGGATGGATCAAGCAGAGCCGAGCGGAGTTTGATTGGAAGCTTTAGGGGCGGTGGGCCGGGCTCAGGGGTTTCTTCCTTGCGTTCTCCTTGTACTGACGTGTTTCGGGCAGCCTCCGACGCTAGCTATCCTTCATGGCCTTGTGGCTCCCCCAGAGCCCACCTGAAGAAACACCTTCTGTCGTCTGGGAACGGATCTCACGGATGCCTCCCTTCTGAAGTCAACCCCAATAAACACTGACAGATCGCTAGTACCCATAGTACCTTCATCTCCGTTACCTCTCCAAACTTGTACTTGTACGTATTCAACACCGCTTGTGACAACCCTCTCCCTCGCTACTTGTGTATTATAGTATATCGGGGAAAGAATGAGGACAAGCCCTATATCAAAGGTATCGATGCCGGTGTCTGAGGATCCCAAAGACGATATTTAGCGAGCGAGGAAAGCATGCGGGGCGCCAACGTTGAATAGTGAGGTCGATGGGGTGGAGAGCCACGAGACGTATACAGGAAAGGGCAGCTAACAGGCGAATCTAAAAGGTGATGAAGGTGGAGGGAATGAGAAAGGGTAAGAAAGCGTTTGGATATCCTGACACCATAATTCAATGCTGCGTACAGCCCATGCCAAACCAAATGTCAGTCATGTCTGAAAATCCCATGTTCACGGGGAAAATGGGGTCCGGTCTCGCTCTCCTGGGACAGCGGTAACCCGCGTCATACAGCGTCTGGCTCTTTCGCTGGCACCACATCCCTCTAAGGCAGCATGTTCCCGCATCATTGCCATCCCATATGCCGTCTTCAATCAATCCTGCATCCTATAGCCATCTCCATCGTCAAAGCTGTTGGTGACTGTAAACCCCCAATCTGACCGAATGCTTTTGTCAACACATCTCATGTCCATAATTATCGTAACACCGTTTCCACGCTTCATGGAAAGGGTTGCGCCCGATGACCGACCTTGCTCAATAAAGGTGCATAATCCCTGATGAGAATGAGCACCAGAGTTTTGCAGAGGGCTAGAGAACTTGGCACTTACGAAAACGATGTCGGCAAAAGAGCATACATGCAAACTCTCGAGCTCGCCTGGAGTTAGAAGGTGATTAGACCATCGTCGGGGATAAGGACTCATGATAACGTCCGTAAGTATCACTTGAGGCTCAAGGCCAGACTATCCGACGGGATCACGAATGGACAGTTAGCAAATACGCTCCTGAATTGAGCAGTGCAGTCAAAGAGCTCGTACCTCGAGAAAGGGACTTGTCCGTAACAGCTTCTTCTGTTTCAGCAACATCAACATTTTATCGCTGCTGGATAACGCAAATTGCACCGGCCTCCCCTCCGCCCGTCGGTTGAGATCACGTCTGTCCCATCTCAGTTTGTCAATTGGATTATACGGGCTATCGCTTTTGATGAAATCCTCGCTGAATGAATCGTTGTCTGCCACCAGGGCTGCTCTAAGATGCTCAGCCCAGTATATCATGGCGTATACGTTGCATTCCGCCTTGGTGGTAGGCTCGGTACCGAAGAGAATTTCCATACACCGGTGAACCAGGTAGGCGTGATGCGAAGGGGCAGCGTAAAACGCTGCCGAGCGGCTCTCGTCCAAGAGATAGTCGCGCAAGGAGGTGTGAAATACAGTGACAGGAAGGTCATCTCTGCCAGGGACTTGAAAAATGCCTTGAAGTGGAACGAGAACCCGAATGATGTCGTAGGTTGCGAGGTTAAGGAATATAGACATAGCCGATATCGAAAGTGGTCTGCCCAACAACGCTAGGGTGGAAACCACGGTGCGGAAGTGGGGTAAGTATTGCGCTCGGGAGAGAACCTCTGTGTAGACACTGTCGATTCCTGGATTGGCTTCGAGCGCGAGGGCAAGCCGTTGTACAGGTGTTCTCGGATCGCTTTCGCCCGATCCTCTGATGATGTACTTGGCTACCGTGGACCCAAAGATGAACGATTCACCACAGTAGTTGACGAGTTTGGCCATATCTCCTTCCTCTGGCCAGTCCATTCCCATAGCCATCAAAGCCCTGCTATGTCGCCTCGCTTGAGAAAAGAACATCTCCATGAAGTGTCGAATGTCCGCATTGCTCGAACGACTGGACAGGTCATACAGGTAGATAATCGCTACATCATGTTCGACGTGCGTCTGAATGTGCTCTTCAACCCTGCTCGTAATGAGCAGGCGCAGAGGGATGGCGGGATTTTGAGTGAAAAACGATGTGAACAGGTCTATGAAATCGGAGACCCCTTCCTTGTCGGCGCATTCATCCAGGCCATCGGTGACGATGAGGTAAGGGCTATCGCATGGGGAACAGGTTCCGCCAAGGATTGCCACTAGAGGTTCAAATACGAGGTGCTGAAGTTGTGCTTCCAGCGAACAAGCTGCGTGTGTCAGTCCCGGGTCGGCGACTACTGCGCGTTCAATGAGTACCTTGGCTGCAGGAATACTCAAGGAGATCTGGTGTGCCAGGGTGCTGACAAGCCGACTGATACTGCTCCTTTCACCGGAATTTCTGAAGAAGAAGAATGCTGCCGCAAGCTTCCCCTTCCTTGCGTACCCCTCTGCGATCGTTTGGGCGATGGCTGACTTTCCGCAGCCGAAAGATCCGTACATCCAACAGATAGGTTTCGCGGCTTGAACAGATGAACCCGGCAGTCGCTGGTGCCGAACAGTTGCGCTGTCGATCCAACAATGCAATTCTTGGAGTACATCCTCCCTTGTTCCCGTCAAGCACGCAGAATCCGGAGGGGCGATCTTCCTATTCCTTGTATGCGATGCGTCGTACAGGGGATTGAGAAGCTGAGCCAGATCTTTTCCACTATTGTCAGCTGGTATCCTTGAGGGTGCTCAAGGCTGGATACTGACCGATAGCTCTGTTCGAATTGTACAAGTGGTGGTGAGTTTGGATAGTGTGGGCGTGCGTCATTTGCAAGCTGTCCAGAGTGAAGTGGTGCGCTCCTGCAAAGGCATCGAGCCCGATGCTGGGGCAGTCTTTAGCATTGTCGAGCTCTGAGCTCATGGCGGTTTGAGACAAGAACAAAACTCAGGAACGCGGCCGCTGCCAGCCAAACAAAGTCATATACGGCACGTTTCGGATGTTTCCGCTGGCGCTTATTCCCACTGACCGTCGTTACGTATACGCGGCAGATGTTTTCATATGGATATCTCCTTTGCTTGACTAAATTCAGCGAAAATTTAAGTACGACATGACTGTAATCTTGCGTTGGCACCACGCTTGGCTGTCCACACTCAATAGAGGACCTCTGTGATAAGCCCCCGATCCTTTGCGGAACGGGCGAAACCAGATACATCAGCTTCATGGTGATAAGATACTAGAACCAGTTTCTCCAGAACCCACGTATCCAGTGCTCCGCGCTTCCTGAGAAAGAACTGACGTGTTTCCAGAGAAATAAGGAGCAAATCGAAAAAGGTTTGGCCATTCTTATTCTTGACTGAGGGAGGCCCGCCAGCGCAGTGGACTTGGAGGCGGGAGAGGGATGGGAAAGTGGAGACGCCTTTACATTCGTCCATGCAGAACCGGGTAATGAATGCGGCCACTTGGCGGAGGTGAATAGTCAGGTCAGAGAGCTTCGGGCACTGCGACAGTAATCGCAACAATGAATCGGGATGGACCGAGCCATCACCAATTTCGAAGAAGCGTAACTCGTCCATCGACCACCCTACTAGCTGAGGAAGATCCTTGGGGTCCTGAACAGAAAATAGAGGGTGCCATTCCTTCGGATCCAATCCTGATCGAGTTCCAAAGGTCTGAAACACGGCGTCCACAACTGCGTTTTCTGGATCGCTCGCGGCGTGCACTCCTTTACTCCAGGTATCTAGAGTCCGACCGCCAATTCTCAGCCTTGACATCCCCTCCCTATTGATAGGTGAGCCAAACAGACAGAGGGCGTAAGGTGAAAACAATAGCTCGGAAGGCGAACGCCGGGCTTCACCGAACGACCGAAAGAAGTTCGCCCCCTCTTGCTGTAGACTTGACTGGCTTTGGACGTCACATTCAACGGCGAGGCTCAGATTCATCCGTGGCACCCTGAGATGTGATAAAAGAGTGGTTACCGAGCTGGAGTCTCCGCCCAGGAACTGATGCAACAGATGGGGGAGGTGAACCGGTTTCAAATTTGCAGCGCCCGGCGATTGGAGGGGCGCCAGTTCAAGGCAGAGGCGCTCGAGCAGAGGCGTGTTCCTCAAGACATCCAGGACTTGTGATAGGGTGCCACCCTCCTGAACCGGTAAGCTGAGGAAAGTAAGTTGAGGCGATCGGACGAGGATCGGTGAAGGCAAGGGAATGGCAGCTCCATTTATCATGAGGTCGCGCAGTCCAGGCGTTTCTCGTGCAAATATCGGATGCTGTGCGATTCTCAGCCCTGTCGCTGTGAATTCCTGTGGGAATCGGGTGTCCGTGATATCAAGGTAAAGAGCGCGGAGGGTCTGGGGTTGTGCCACCTGAAGCAACTTGTCGACGATGCTGGTATCTCCGCTGACATGAAGCGATTGAATTTAGCGGCTCCTGAAAGGACATGTGTGACTACCTCGAGGGCCTTTGTCTGAGAGGACAATTTTATGAGAAATGAGATGGGGTGAGGGTGGGCGTTCCGCAACATGAAATCAACCCGTCGGGGGTCAGTCGCCTCTCCGATGTCTACGTCCGCCCAAAGTTCGGGACACCCAAGTGCGGTCAACCTCCAAAAATGCGATACGTGGCACAGAGTTCCAATGCATCGTTCTGCTCTGAGCACGTCTGGCAATTCGTTGTAGTACGTAGTATGCCGATCGAAACTCGTTGCCAGGAGCAGTATCCGGCAGAGGATCTCAGGGGGTAAGGCTGAGATGGGAGATAGCTCGTTCCTTTCGCGCTTGAGCTCCAGTAGTTCTCGTTCAAGCTGGCATATTTGGGCGTCAATAATGTTCTGCCTCTCCCGATTCGGTTGCGCCATAGTAGTGGGAATGGAGGTGGATGCGAGGATAGAGAAGGTTGTCAAGGGAGGAGGATTGCCGGTTATGATCTCTTCCGCAATACCAGGTAAGTGGACAGGGTGAAGGTGGTGTCTGAATGTGCCCCAAGTTCGTTCTACAGTATCACTAAGCGTTTATCAGTTAGTGGATTTACAGAGAACGAACCGACGAAATACCAGCAGAGAGCCGAGTGAAGCGACGAATTGCTTCAACTACTAGTAGGTTAAGATTGGTGCTTGCTTTAGCTTTTGAGGGGCCGCTTCCTGCACCTAGGCAGCTATGAAAGGGTTTTCGCTTCTCTCAATAGTGAAATCTGAAGCGAGGTGAAGCTTGGAGGGCAGAAATGGGGGGTACGATGATGGAGGATGAGGAAGGAACGCCCCTGTAAATGACCATGTCACGCACGCGTCGCTCATCAGATGGCTGTCGGGGGGCAATCACATTTCTGACTGGCTTTCTTCCTCCTCCCTGCTTGGCTTTCGGTTGTCTCTCATACATCGTGGCCTCTAAGCAACCCAGTATGGCGGAGCAAGAAGGCATATACTCCAGAGATACCCCAGACGAGGAAGAAGATCAACCACAATCCGACGCGCTGTGACGACCTCGACAGACACGATATCCTTGCTCTACCTGTCACTCGCGTTGTCAATGGCTCGGGAGGAAGGAGAGGCCTGAGTTTTTGGAGACGACACCCTTGTCTTCCTCAAGGATTTGAAGGACTTATAGCGAAAAGATGGCACAGACGACGACCGCACCGTCGCCCGCATCTTTCAGGAAACGCGTAACAACCTCAGTCCCAATTTCATGGCCACCGCAGGGAACGGAGCGACAGAGGAAACGAGGCGAGGCTAGTGCATGCACACGCCGAAAAGCTGGGCTGGAAAGCCTCAAAGAGTTCATCGCGAGCCAACGCTCGCTCAAGACTTCGAGCGTTGAATGGAGAGGCTGTGAGGGACCTTGGGAGAGAAGGTGCGTTCTCAATCTCTCCCGCTCGCTCTGGACACGTTGAGCTTACGAAGGACGGCGTATGCAGCTCGACTTCCCGTCGTTCCACCAAAGAGGCGGCCTTTCGTTCGGCAAGGAGATACAGCGGGGAGCTTTTAGCGTGCTTGGTGCATCACTTCCCCTCCTTCTCTCTACCTGACTAATGACCCCCTCGTTCCAGATCCAAAAGCCCTAACCACCCTCCCCCACTACCAAATCAAAACCCAATCCGCCCCGCTCTCCTCAATGCAACTCTTCGTCAAATTCGCCAAACGCAGCATCATCGACCCCCTCTTCGTGACTTCGTCCGCTTCCCACCTCCACTATCCATCGCAGACGACGAAGACCTCGGTGGGGTAAGGAGTTTTCCCGGGGACCTGGGGGAACAAAGATGGAGGAGGGAACATCCGAAGATCCGGGAGTTGAAGACGTTGAGTTGAGTGGGTAGGGGTGCTGAGTTTGCCGAAGACGAAGCAGAGCAAGTTTGTGAGAGGCGAGGTGGAAGACGAGAGTGTCGAGGTGGATATGTCTATGGACGTGGACGCCGACGGCGATGCTACCGCTGCCTAGGTCTGCCGCGTTTCAGGTCAAATCTGAATGGATTGACGCGGCGCAACCGATGGATGTCGTCGACGAACACCCTCCGCTACCTCTCCCACCAACCAAGAAAGCAAAAACGAGACCTTCCCTACCCGCCCGGTCATCTGCTCGGCGCTCGGCGCAGAAAGACATTCCCGCTTCCACCGCCACTTCTGGATCCTCAAGACGTAACAAAACGCCGCGGCGCGAGAATCAAACACGAAGAAGATGAAGATGGTGACAACGATTACGCTCCCTCGACGTCGTACATACTCGTACACAGGCGGACTCCCACTATCACTTTCCAGCTCGACATCCCCGCCTTACCCTCCAACAGGCGAAAAACCCCTCGCTTCACTCACCTCTGGCCCTTCCACTCCGACGATGGGCGGGAACAGTGTCGAGGCGTTGGGCCTGTTGTCGTCCTCAGGAGGGATTGCGAACGGGAAGATGCAGAGTAAGGGGAGATGGAAGGCAGGTGAAAAGGGGAAGGATGAAGGCGAGGAACAAGGGAGAGGTAGGGGAGTGAAGAAGGACAAACCGAAGCCGGAGACGTATAAGCAGGCGTGTAGTGTGGAGGAACAGCACCCTCTTGAGCAGCTTTTGGAGGAGATCCCGGAGGGTGTTGGGTTTAGGTTCGTTCTTTTTGCGTTCTTCGTTTCCTTCCCGGCGCAATATTCGTTCGTTCGTACCTCCTTTTCTTTTCTCTTCGTTTCTTAAGCTTCCCTTTCCTGCGTTTTTTGTTACGCTTTCCTTTCTTTACCTCATCGTCTTCAGTCCGTGTCGGTTTATATTCCTCACTCCTGTACCGATCGGTTCTGCCTGAACGATTCTCTTTCGTTTCGTCGCCGCGTCTGTGGGCTATTTTCGCTTTGAAAGGGTCGGCTTCTCGTCGGTCTGCTTTTGTACACGCGTTCGTTCTCGCTTTGGTACACCTTTCGTTCTCGGTCCCACAGGCATTTACATGGACTTGTTTCCTTTTGTTCCTTCCTCTCCCCTTTCCTCCTGCTCGCTCTATGGTTTGTCCTCTCCGTTGATTCTCCCCCTCTTCGCTTGGTGCCTATCTTCTTCCTTCTCCCTTCACACGTCTGTCTGCATGACCATCCTACCTGTACTACCGTTCGAGCCGTTCTTCTTATAGTGTCCGGCTTTATCTTCCTCGTGCTACATCCACCTCGCTTTCTTACTCTTAGTTTTTATATTGCCTCGCGCATTTCTTCGCACTGGGTGACTTGGATCGTACTGCCGTCGTCATCGCCACCATTTAATGCTCTTAAACTCTATCATCTACCTTCCAACGAGTTGGGATCTTGAACCGGTCCCAATGCTTATGATAGCGATGCCTGCGACTATCAGGAGTGCGATTGCGTGCACTCGAGCCCAATCACCTTCGTTGCGTCTCTCTGAGAGTGCGTTGGTGCGTTCCAGTGTCCGCTGAGGTTACTGTTGCAAGGCGGCTCAGGCTCTGCCCCGGGTAACCCAATGGAACGCGAAGCCGAGAATAAAAGGGAGCTCGTGGGGAAGGTCAAGGCAGATACGGCAAACATAGTACATACATGAAATGAAATCAGGACATGGCGATAATATCGGATTGAGATCGTACTATCCCGAGGGTGGTAGGTAGCAAGGTCGCGGACCCACAGCCGTATATGGAAGAGAGCCCTTCGATGATTACGGTACGTACTAAGTCGGCGAAGTGAATGACTATGTGCAGTGTCGCCGTCGGCTTGCCTCAAAAAGTGGTAACCTCAACCAGCCGAAGAACGCGATAGGACTGTGCAACACGGTGGACGATGTCTTGATGCCTGATGCGGTCATCGACCAGGTTCAAGTGATGTATCACCCACTCCTTCTCGATGCCGCGCGTTTTGTAGAAAAATTGCCGTGCAGTCAAAGCCTGATAAAGTGGTTCCAACAATGGCCTGTAGTACTCGCCCACTGGTAATGCCGGGTCCCCTTGCTGAAAGGTCTCCATGTGTCTAAGCAGACTGACTTCGAGCTCTTGGAGAGACAGGAAGGGCAAGACGATAGGGTTCCTGACCTCGGAATGGAGAGCTACGAGCTTGGGTATATGGGCACTGTGAAGAGCGAGATTCGTAATGCTGGGACACTTCGCCAATAATTGCCACAAAGAAGCGGAATAGTCTGTATGATCAAGGAAACAAAAGAGGCGAAGCTCTTCCATCGACCAACCGGTAAGCCGACCAAGTTCCTTGGGATCGTTAGTTACGACCAGGGGATTCCACCGAGCCCACTCTATTGGTCTCCCGTGTTCTCGGAACACAACGGAGATCGACGCTGAGGGGTCCATGATGTGATCTCCTGCGCCGTCTTCGGATATATCGTCGAATGACATCCAGTCATTCAGAACCATGTTCATCAAACCCTCCTCCTTCGAGGATAAATCTCCAAGAGCGATGATGTGCGGTGAAAATGGTCGCTTCGGGGCGGGCCCTTTGCCATCAGTTGTAGGGTGGCATTGGGCTGCACCGATCACCCTAAAGAGATTTGCCCCTTCCTGCTGGGGGTTAATATGGCTTCGAAGTTCGCAGGAGAGGTCTAGGTTCAGAGTCATGGCAGACAATCTGAGATACGAAAGCACGCTGATTATCGCAGCGGAGTCTCCAGTAAATGCGACCCGCGACAGGCGATTGAGGCGGACCGGATTGACAACGGCTTGTGAGGGTCGGAGAGGTTCTACGAAACGGAGACCAAGCTGCTGTATCAACAGCAGGTTCCTCAGCATATCCAGTATCAGAGACAGATTGCTGTCAGGCGGAATTGGTAGACTGAGCGTTGTGACTTGCAGCGACCGATTCAAAATGGGAGATGTCAAGGGGATACTGAATCCTTCGATGTAGAGGTCGCGCAGCTGCGTCGATGAAGTTTCGGGACTGAACAGCAGGCTTTGCGCCAAACTTGCGTCCGTCGCTCCGTCCCCAAAAATCGAGGTATCCTTGACGAGCTGGAGAGTTCGGAGGGTCCGGAGATTGACAACACCAAGCAGGCTGGTTAGGAGGCCGGAACTGCCGATGGCCGCAAGCTGATGGACGGTGTCCTCTCCCGAAAGGGCACATACCACTGCCTCCAGGGCTCTTAGCTGAGAATGCTGCCCATTCGGGGTCCCGTCAATCCGAAGGGTGACGGGGTGGGGGAAAGCATGCTTCAGCATGAATTCGACCTGCTTAGGGTTGGTGGCCATCCCAACGTTGATATCCGCCCAAAGTTCGGGGGATCCAAGTGCGGTCGCTCGCCATGAATGGGAAACATGGCACAGAGTACCTATGTCCCGCTCAATTTTGCGCATCTCGGAATCATCCTCAGGAGTAGTGGCCAGGAGAAGAATTTGGCAGAGTATTTCTGGCGGTGTTGCCGAAACGGGGGACAAGTCGTTCCTCTGACGCTTCAGTTCCAGTAACTCTTGTTCCAGGAGAGCGATACGTTCATCGATCTTTCTCTGGACATCCATATCGGGCTTCTCCATGGCGAGACAAATGACTGGTTACGTCAAAGGTGTTCTCGTCGTTTACGATGTTATTCGAGGAAGGCAGAGGTGGCAGCTGCGTCCGATGCGTCTTTCGCAAATGGCGGGGCTTCCCACAGCAGTCCACCTGCTAGACTATGGAAATGTCCCTGCTACTAATAAGCTGCGAAGTGGAAGAATTCAGGTCAGTCAGTGAGCTCCTCTTTAAGACGACTGCAAATTACGAACCGAGATGACCAGTGCGGAGTTATGATTCCTTCCGGTTGCCTTCCAAGACTCAAAACGGGTGATTATAACAGTGCTCTTGTATGTTGATAATCTGGCTGAGTCGCAGCGTAGACTTCAATCGTAGCTAACAGCACCGGAGGACTAGTACAGTGTTGCAGGATGGTGGTGGAAGACGAGACAGGAACGCACAAACACGAACTCGACCGAGAACGCCACATCACGATGAGTGGAAGCCCGCCTCGATGTGGCCGCCTGCGGGCACTAGAGGAGTACACTCAAGATAATAGCAATGCAGCCTTCAACCCAAACGTTGAACATCGAATCTGAACATGATGGACGGAGGTCAACGCTGCAGTGCACAGGCGTCCGAGTCAGAGTTTTTGACTTTACGCCCCATGCATAGCCACCGGGGGCTATTGCCTCTCGCACATTATTCTCGATTTCCCGTAGTTTCCCTTTTATTCTGAGTGTCAGCAAGCAACTGTGAGGACATCTAGACCACATTGAAAGCCTCTGAAAGACCCTCGAGTGTGTTGTGCCGCTTTGAGGCAGGAAATAGTCGCAGAATGCGACATCAAACACCGTTTGGATTACTAAGCGACTTGAGCCATCAAAATCGCCGCCTCGGTATGCCAGTGCTGCAGCACATATCTCAGGCTCAGATCTCAACGAATCTCTACAGAATTTTAGACATGCTATCTGGTGCTTAAGCGCTACGTACATACAAAATTTAGCAAGCTTTGTGCAACCTGGCAGCCTTCAAGGCGACGCACTCTATCTCGTCACCTACCTGACAAAGGTGCCGAGGCACGTGCATGGGGCGTAAAGTCGCCAACTCCGAGTCAGCGCCTTGGCATGCGGAGTGGGTGTACGCAGGGTTAGGGTTTCTCGGAAAATGCCGAACCTTCTGCTGGCACAGTGGCACTTGTCGCTCTGACTCAAATCTCACCTCTGTCCTCTACCTTGCGCGCTACAGCTCATGGAGCCTTGTGTGACCGGTATACCTGGTATGCTGGGGCTGAAGAATTCAGGGATAGCATATCGGTATACATGCCTCTGTGGCTATCATGCCGAAACCTAACCTTCGCTGTCCTTTTTCCGCGACCATCTCAGCAACCCCCGACAAACCCCTGTGTGCTAACCCCCGGGAATGTGGACTTGGCATTGATCGAATCCAGACCCTCATCTGGCTGGCAGAACTGGTCAACAGGCAGAGAATTCCCAGGTAGGTCCCTGGAGAACTTGTTCTCTATCTCGTTGAGGCGCTTTTCTTCAAGACGTCGTTCAGTATCTGACTGGGCCGCAGGGCTTATGGCGGCTAACCTGGACTCACGCTGCCAATGAACGTGCCTCTCGAATTCGATCGAAGAATCCCTGCCAAACCTCGACGTCGGAATATTAACTCTCCGTGCTGTGGACAGGGGGATCTGGCTGCGGAGCATTGGGTATGGAGGACACCTTCTGTCTTTCCCTTCAAGTTGTCACTCGACCGCAAGAGACCTCTCACGGCTGGCGCCGCCACTACCAGGAAGAATGCCAGTTCCTCCTCCTCGCTCTCAGAAATCAGTGTCACCTGGGTGCTCATGTGAACGCATGGAGTCAGCACAAGGTCGGCTTCCCGTGCACCGAGTAGATCTTGTCCGTTCCATCCTGACGGTCTGCCAGGAGTCAGGCACCCGCCTGAACTTGTGACCCTGCAAGCCGAGAACAGCCAGAATGTTGTCCAACGCATATAAAACTCCTTCATTCCCCTCTCTTCATAGCAGCGAGTCTTCCTCGTTACCAGCTGTTCTATCTCAGAAAGCTCCTCCCGGTAAGCTTATTGATATATGGAAAGGAACAAACATGAGACTGAAGCATCTATAGTACAGCAAACAGGCCTATGGCTGCCACCAGGATCCCCCCCAACACCGCTATCCCTCGTCTGGAGACGACGAACCGTCAACTACTCACGTTGGAGAAGGATGGTCCGATCCAGATGGGATTTTGGGTTCCCAACCGAGTCTATTCTACCGCCAAATACCTCGTCCCACTCCGCTGCCAATTGGAGGATTCCAGCAGTGACAGGGTACTGAACCCCCTTCACCCGGCCGTCGCCAACTTCAAAAAATGGGTCGATACGAATAGCGTCTATCGCATGCTGGTCAATCGCATGCTTGACGAGGCGAACAGCTTCATTGCTTCCGTCAGCAACGATATCCTCGACGAGATCCAGGAGTTCGGCGATACCACCGTCTTCAATTACGATGTGTTCTTCAGATATCTCGACCAGATCATCGGTACCTCGCCTTCTTTCAACGACACCGTCCAGGTCGGCACGCCCATGAACGGCATGCTTGCTGTCCCTATGGGCACTCCTGCCGGAGCTGCTTTGTTCCACGATATGACCTTCAATGCCCAGTTTAAGAAGGTTCTCGACGCTTGGAACACTTTCCTCAAGAGCCCACAGTCGTTGGATAAACTCGACATCAAGAATCCAGAGAAACCGGGCTCTTGGATATCCAAGGCAGCTTTCGCAGCTGGTGTATGGAAACAGGTGCAGTACGACCCCACCAAGCCTGCGTATGGGTTCGAATCCTGGAACGCATTCTTCATCCGCCCTTTCGTCCCAGGTGCGCGTCCGTTCCAAGGCGACCCACGTGTCTCCGTCAACATTGGCTGCGAGACGACGCCATGGCAGTACCTCAGCCCCGTCGACAAAGAGACAACCTTCTGGGTCAAAGATGTCGACTACTCCCTTTACGACATCCTCGGTTGTCCAGAAGACTCGGAACTGATCAACAAGTTCGACGGCGGTCAGGTTTACCAAGGCTTCCTCTCCGCAACTCACTACCACCGCTGGCGATGCCCGATCGATGGCGACCTCGTCATGTCGTGGGTCCAGCCTGGTACCTACTTCGCTCAACGCCCTGATCAAGGAGAGGGCGTCGGTACATGGGAAGGCACCGAATCGCAGCCCTATCTCGCTCAGGTCGCTACCCGCGCCATCTTCATCTTCCGACACCCACTCTGCGGTCTGATCGCCATGGTCTGCATCGGCATGGTGGAGGTTTCCACCTGTGTCATTGAGCCGAAGTGGCTCGTACCTCCAGGGAGCGAGCCCCGGCCCATTACGCGCGATACTGAGATTGGTCATTTCGAGTTTGGAGGGTCGACCCACATGATGATCTTCCAGAAGGACAAGGTCCAACTGGCGGACTGGGCTGTGAATGCGTCTGAACATCAGAACGACCCTCAGCCCACTGCGATGGGTACCGTCATCGCCACGGCCGTCGGGAACTAGTCGGCCTGCTCCCAGAAACCCCAAGATGTATGACTTTCGCCCTTTCCTCTACCTGTCCAATTCATAGGGTTGTGTCGTGAGCCACCACCTACCGTTCTTCCCTCCTTACTATGCTCCTTGTTTCGATGATCGTGTTCAATATAAGTATCCAATCCTTACTTCCCCACCGAGTTGAATGTCTTGACGGGCGGAGCTGTACTATCACTTTCCGCACCTTCCTCTCCGTTACCTCTCCGAGCTTGCACTTGTACGTCTTATGGAATCGCTATGACGCCCCTCGCTATCCAAATCTTAGCAACGGTCTTCGCATTAGAGCTGTCACTTTGTACCAACAAATAGTCGCCCACTAAACTATTCAGAATAACTTGTCAAGTCTAAGCCAAGGCATGTTACAAGCCCAAACAGTTGCTTCGTCCCCTCCCTATTGAGGCCAGTCCAAATGCCTCACTGATGGAGGCTTTACCGCTCTCTAACATTCAATATCCCTATTGGACATCACGGTGGGTAAGTTTACTGTACTTCGCGAGAATGATCGTGCTCACAACGCTCGCCAACTTGAAGTACAGGTTAGAACGCTGGAAGGAGTCGATCTTCTTCCTTCCAATGGCCATTGCTCGATCCAAACACCTGCCGACCACCCAAGCATTCTCCCAGGTTGCTCCCAGGCCCGCCATTTCACGCCAGGCCGACGTTCGCGATACTTATATGAAGCGCGTCCCTTCGTGTTGGTGCCGGCGCGTGCCGTGGTGTACAGTAGAGGCTGTGCTGGCACCGAGGAGGACGATGAAGGGGTTGCTCTCCTTGGCGAGTCGTTTATGGAAGAGGGGACGTCGACGTGACCAGATTTGATAATGTGGGTCGACGGCTTGACGATGGGGTGGAGAGGGCCAGCGAGATCAACTATCATCAATCTCGTTAGCCTTGGACTTCGTGTAGTAGCATGCTATATAGCTCGTCAATTTGGATCAAATCGTCGTGGCGGTTGACATTTGGCGTCTGGACGATCTGGAGATCGTCAATTGGGAAGCTCTGGGCACCGGGGAGGGCTTTCATCCCGCTTTCCAGAAAGTCCAGCATGATCAGAAGGCGACGACATGATGGTGGCCTAGAGGAGACACTTAGGCGCCCGCCGACCTAATGCTGTTTCAGACACCGCTTCGGGTAGCCCCGTGGCGGGTGGCAGTGTGGTAGGCTTTTTTCCTTCCGACTTCCATGTTCGCCTATAAGTTACCTTCGATGCCCATTCTCACTCCCGGACTATTCGCCACGCCAACGAAAGTACCAAGGGGGCTGCTACTGAACTTGGATCGCTTGCGCCGATTTGGCAGTCGACGATTGCCGAACAGTTCAACGGTCCGAGTGCGCGCTTTCTGGCGCTCTGAAGCGATCTCTCGGTCGTCTCTCTTTCTCTGAGTGGCACCGAACTGCGAGGTACTGAATGTAGGCGCTATATTGGACTGAATGTTGGTACTGCTTGCTCAAAGCCCACCGCATCAGCCCTCTCTGCCTATTGGAGTGTACTCTGGCTACTTGTGAAGGGATGATACCGCGCCGTATTCCTTCGTGTCAGGGAATCTAGGCGAAGTCCGCACAAGCATCGACACGTCCAGGCAATTCCAGCAAGGAACCCGTCGTGGCTAGGCCCTCGCGGTGGATAAATCCCTCTGTCTCCGGCAATTCACCTACAGTGGCGTGACTGGGGAGGTACGACGAGAAGGATGTCTTGCTCGCGCAGTCAGGTCTTCTCGCCGCTCGATAGGTGCAAGACGGAACTACACACTAGTGCCGGGTCAGTTCTCCCAGATGCAGAGCTCCGAAGTTGAGGAAGGATTGGAAGAAAGAACCCGCAGAAGCGACATAAACCGAGTAAGCAGTTCATTCCGGACACGTGGGTTCTCGAAGCGTCATTTCTACTCGCTTGGGCGCTTCCGGTGCCTAGGCTACTCCCGAAATGAATCCACGATGAGGCTGGGAGATCGCGGCATGTTTTTGCAATTATGGTACTGACTATCACCCTTTCGCGCAGGACCTGTTTAACTCGCACCTGACCGAACGGTCGTCTGCTATCTGACCTGCCACCATCATAGTGTCCAGCTTAGTAGAGTGCGAAGGCGACTGCCAACACGTTGGAGGGCACACAAGCACCTATCACAAGAATTCATGGAGCCGTATCGAGGAATCAGTCATTTCGGGAGAACCGCAGCGCACCGCGTCCATGATCGATGTATGACCTCTCGAGGCGCCTCCCAGTTCGGACCCAACCACGCATTGGAGGTGAACTGAAGAGAGGCAAGGTGAAGCCCCTGGGAGCGCTTTTCGGGTACGAAGTAACTCGTCAAACTATCTCTTTCCCCCCTCCAATGTATAGAGAGAGTTTGATCACAGGCGCGATGATTGATCGATAAGTTTAGGCGCCCGTATGGCGAGTGTGGAGGGAAACATTGCGCTACTTCTCCGAATGACCTTCGCGCATGAAATGAAATCGAGAAGCAGGTTACTTATTCAACGTACCGTGCAATAGGTAGCGTCGCTCAATGATATTTCTCACTTCAGACTCGTAAGCTTACATTTTACTCCAGAGTCGACGCTTCCTCTCTAATCAGTCATACGAGGGATGCATTTCGTAGTTGACATGTTAGCTTTGCTGCAACGCCTCCCAGCTATGTCCTGGGTCTACAGGATTGGCTGGGCCCCGCGATATGGCGTATCTTTCATATAACGGCGCACGTTTACGATCCCGTCCGAATCGTTCCAAAGATAGAGGTATGTGTCGCGTGAGCACCTGAGAGCTTCTCCTCGCTCCTCCAGGGCCTCTCTTGACCGATATGGGTTTGATAGCATGGTTATCTGATTTGCTTGTAGCTTACTGCTCTCCGATAGACTTGGCTCCAGGGTATGAACGCAAGCCGGCATTTGCCATACGAAGCTCTATTTAAGAGGTACGAATTTCTGTAGCTTTCTTTCCAGGACCCACCTCACTCCCCACCACAGCTCCTTAGCCTCTCACAAGCATCAGCAATGCCTTTCAACAAGGGAGTCGCCCACCCCGAGCAAAGTAAGTCCCTTCGCTTATTCGACGATTCACTTCCTATGCTGACTGCTCGCATCGCCGTTCAGGTTCTGGTTCTGAATGTGAGAGCGTCGAGTTCTTGCAGCTCGACTCCCTACTGACGATCCACAGATGCCGAGTGGCTCAAGGGTCACCACCGTATCGTCGAATCTGGGGAGCCCAAGGCCGCGTACAACGTTTTCATCGTTGAGACCCAGCCCGTCTTCGTCAAGGACAGGAAGTACTCCGTCACCGTTGCTGTGCCATCCGGTCCTGCAGTCTTGACCGTAAGTTATTACGTCTGTCGATTTGAGAACCCACTTTCTGACCCTTTATATCCCTTCCAGTTCGACCTCAGCTTCAGGTCTGTCAAAGATCTAGCGGTCACCGTCTATGTCACCGTTCCGCTCTTGCCGCCCACCAAGCTTGGGCACATCGAAGGTAACGTAGATAAGGGGATCACGCTCAACGTGAGCCAGCCCAATCTCTGCGAGGGGAGGTTCATCTTCTATAACGAAGAGGGTAACGTTTTCGTTGAGCGGTCCGTTACGATTTTGGGCAAGGAGTACGGTGGCGATATCGAGCTCTTGACTAACCCGTGAGTGTCTCTTCCGGCTCTGAGACTGGTTGTCGCTGACGTACTGTGCTAGCACTTCGTCCCAGTTCGCTTGAGATGGTTCGAGGATCGCCGGGGCGCAATGATAGCGGGGACGGCGCTTTCTTGTGTTTGCCCCTAATCAAACCAACGATGTAAATTGACAGCTTTCCATTCCGCTGTGTATTACTAGTCTACTACTACTCCTGTGCATGTCTGAGGAATCTTCGTCCGAGTACTAAGCTGGCCGTAGCCTCGCGTCTTCCGGAATATTGAAAGATCGACTCGGGACTCAGGACCCGATAGCCCACTGTTATCCTAATCCAAAGGCAGACAGGCTGCGATTCCTTTATTACGCATTAACGATAAGCAAGAGGAAATTCCGGCTAGACTTCAATGGAGACGAGCCCTTCAAACGGTGACTGCGGGAGAGAAGGAGCGCGCCATTCTGCAATGAATCTGCATGACGGTGGAATGAGCGACGGGGATTGCCGTGATGGGGATGTATCGTAGCGTAGCTGTCACTTGTGTATCGTTTCCTTCATACCACGACTCCGTCGACCCTTGACCTCATCTCAATCTTCATTAGCAGCGCCCCAATGCGCGTAGTTTGCGTTGAATTGCCAACGATAGCCTCTCGGTGGTGCTGGGGATCATCTTCGGTACCTTTACAGCTGGCACCTAAACTCGATGCACAGAACGGCGCGAATGGGAATGAGGGAGACATGAGGCGTCGGTCGTTCTTGTGATATCTTGAAGTGCCACTTCCACCACTGTCGTCTCTTGAATTCCAACTAGAACCCTCGAATGAAGATCTTCAGGACAACGAGCTCCCCAGCCTCTGGCAAGTTCTTCCACTCAGCTTAACCAGATAGCTTCTCATCGACGACCATAGGTTCTGGTTCCGACAAGTCCTTTGAAATTCTCGACGACTGTGGGCCAGAAGAGCGCCCGAGTACTCCAAACGAGGATTCCTTTCACGCAACGAGTCATTTAGCGACGGTTCAAGTCTTGGCCACGAGGATATCGTACCAACAATATTGGTTCACCTACAGAGTCTCTTAGATCCAACGCACAGCTTCCAAGCCGATCTTGCTCAACCAACTAATACCCATCCGGATCAACAAGCTCGGCCCCGCTGGCAGCCCCAATTCGCGCCTTTGGCTTTGATTAATCGTGCTTTCTTCCGTGCAACTTCGAAGGCGTTATGGCACAAGATGGACCGTCTTTCGCCCATATTCACTCTCCTTCCCTGGTTTAGAGGTGGTAGTTTCCAGCCCATTCAGGTACGTTCTACAGCATTCCCCCGGTGGCTGCATAGTTGACGGTAGGGCCAACACTCAGGTGCCAGAGATTGTGTCCTCAACGACATGGGAGCGTTTCAATTATTATGCTCCCCTGATCCATCGACTGGACATACACCATCAGCCCGACGTTTCAATTCCACCCTCTTGGCTGCTCCAGGTTCTCACTTTCCCCGGCCGTCCTGATCCACTATTCCCTTGCCTTGAGGTTATATCCATATCCCCGATGGCGTTGTCTGAAAGAGTCCAATCGCTCCTCTTCATACTCCTCGGACCTAGCCTTCGCACACTTGCTATCGGTTTCAACTCCTCTCTGCCCGTTCTTACTCATATCCCACCCGATTGGACCCATGTCTTGCAAGGAACATCTGGGGATACCTCGGACGCCTTACAAACGTTCTTGGCGGTTGTACCAAGGCTAGCGTTCAGCTCCCCGCAATTGCTCACCCTCCGCTATTGTGGTCCTGTCAGCAATCACTTTTTCCTGCACATCTCCGCCCTCAAGTCACTCGCGGGACTGGCATTGACGTTGACTAGCGTCCAAGAAGTGTCCGCCCTTTATCAGCTTCGGGACCTGGCCTTGTTGGAGGCGCTGGCTATTGTCGCGCCCTCCCTCACAGGCAGTGGAGCCGCTTCAGCCTTATCCGAAGCCTCGGAGATTCAAGGCGTCCCGAAGGGCTCTGAAGATTGTTTCCCCTACCTTCACACACTTCGTGTTGAGGCACGAGAGCATGCCCACCTTACGATCTGGCAATGTCTGAAGCCTAGGAAGCTCCAGTGTCTCAGCCTGTTTATAACAGGGACAGGCGAAGTTCGGCCATACCACCTTCTCCTCGGCTTATACCTGCGACGGAATCCCGAACTGGAAGTTCTACATGTAGAGTTTATCGAGGTGATGTCAACAGATGTGCTGCTCAGCCCAGATCCGTGGCCACCTGCAACGTCCTGGGCGAAGGAGTCCGCAGAGAAAGCCCTCGTCTCATGCGTCCATCTCTCGCAAGTGGCATTCACCAACATACCGCACAAACTGAGCCGCGCAACGTTTTCGTTACTCCGAAATTCGATCCCTTCATGGCCAAAATTGAAGGAGCTCGGCTTACGCACCAGGCTATCGGAAGTTCCAGGCCTAGCCAACACCACTGCTGCTCACCAGTTTCCGGGACTGACATTTCTCACCGAGGAGATCTGGGTGGTTTGTCCGCGCCTCGAATCGCTGGAATTCCCATTCTCCATGAAACAGATCCTAGAAGACCAGGCCCAGCATTCCTACCAGGACGTCGAGCAGCCCATAGACCACGGGGCTCACCATGAGCGTTATCCGCAAGGGCACCCTCTGCAGCGACTGATTTTCAACACTGAACATGTCGCAGGGTTGGGTTGGCAATCAAGTATCGGTATCGCCATGCTGTTACAGTTCTACTTCCCGCATCTTGCCGTAGTGGGGGGTTCGGTAGCGCATGTGTGGCCACCGATCGAAAGCCTCGTCAAGTCGTACCAGGTCGTCAGGCGCCAGACCATCTTCAAATGCAAGGGTAATGAAGGCAGCCAATATTGTGGGCCTTCCGAATCAGGGATTTCAATCTTGACACTCTCAGGAGGATTCAGATGTTTGGGCGATCTTTGCGATTCGTTCGTTGTTACGCCTATCAACGGGGAAATGGTTCTTGCTCCCTTCACTCCCTTATACATATGTTCAGTATACTTCCTCTGGGCTCTATCATTCTTTTTCAACTTCTCTTACCAACTTGTCCTACACTGCCTCCGTTTTGCAGCAGCCGCAGCACCAAATACCGAATACCAAATGCCCCCGCCCATCGCCACAGGCGCGGATCAGGAATGTCCGCGTGGGGAACGGCGTAGGTCTCGAGCCGAATGTCGCGACGTTCCTCCTTGAGCTTGTCTCTCTACCCTCATCTCTGCTCGAGCCACTGGCACTCGACCCTCGATGTCTCTGTAATGGGCGTTCTCTCTAATGTCTCGTAGGTGGAAACGCAATGGTATGTGCCGATGGTCCAGGGTGTGCTTGTGCGTCGCCGTCTCAGCCATTCCATTCCGCCTGTTGGGCATCCAGGGCGGCTCCTTCCTTTTGACAAGCGAGCTCTGATTCCTCAATTCTACCTGTCATACTTTGCGCCAGGGGCGGGTGATGGCGTGCACACACCTGGTGCGTTTCGTATAAATTGGTGGTCCTTTTTTTCCTCGGTCGTCGTCGTCCCTTCCCCGCCGTTCCCTCCCAACCACCCGCTTTGAAGACAGAATGCGTGTCGCCTCGGTTCTGCTTCCCCTCCTCTCCGTCCTTGCGTCGGCAGCGTGGGCTGTCGACCCCTCCCCTTCTCAACAAGGACGTGAACTCAAGCAAATGACAGGCAGGGAGCTGGC
>JANDKE010001939.1:0-11859 GCA_027627275.1 Coprinellus aureogranulatus | reverse complement strand
CGCGATCTGTCCACCGGCCCACTCCCCCATCAGCAACGCCTCGAGGCGCCCCTCCGGCTCCCCCGCCTAAAATACAATATCTCTTGTCGATATCGCCAATTTTCCCGGCGCGGCACAAAGACGTAACGGGTTTTGGCCCGCATTTTTTGGGGTTACAATCATCGGATATCCAGCACTTCTGTCAACGACCCAGCCATCTGGCGGAAGCCACGAACACTGCCTGCCCAAGCCTGATCATGGGTTGACTCGTCTACGGCACGGAAGCGCCCGGTGAGCTCACTCTTCGCTCATGTCTGTCTATTACCCGGTCATTGAAGGACAACTCGGTAATGGCCTCTTGGCGTTCTATCGATGCTGCTTGGATCCTGGTCCCCGTCTCGAGAATCACACCTTCTTCTCCCCTCGGAACCCCGAGCCACTCCCTCTCACGATGACGGACAGACTACGATATCTCTGAGCTATTCCGAGGTTCTGCGCAACCCTACACGTGGAAGAGCCAAGCCACACACTCTACAGCACACCCAGGTCTGACAGCCTTCTCTATTCAACTCTGGTAATAGATTGCAAGGAAGGCCCTTCACGAGGACGGACTCTGTGAACAGTCGTCATCGCAGGATTTACATGGAAATAGCATGCATGTATAGCACGCCTATACGCACGCGACAGGTTTGAACGCCTTGGTGCCTCCAGGCAAGGTTTCCGGGGTGCACCTGCCTGATATAACACGCCCCATCGATTGTAGATACAGATTGTATCTTTCGGCGGATATAGAATGTCTGGCCCAAGGCTCTCGCCACTCTTCTGCTCTACGATTTCCAGCTTTTTCCAAAAGTATACCTCTGCCCAAGCATTCCTTACGACCTAAGCACTAATCCAAGGTACCATCCAAGGTCTCAACCTTATCAGCTCAAGACCGCAACCCTCTGAATAAACCAACCATTCATTTGAACTGTACGCCTATCTCCTCAGTCCAGGTCGCGCCGTGCACCAGATCCCCGGGTTGCGGGAGAAGCGTCAATCGAAGACTGCTGTAACAGGAAGGAAGGGGTCAGTCCCACTGTTCCCACTGTCGTAAGGAGTATCGAACCAAAACAGAAACGCTCAGAACGGCAAGATGGGCTCATTTCTCCCGATCCTGACTGATTCCTATGCACCAGTTTGCTGGGACGCGGGGCATGGGGTCTGACATGCCTTCTTTGGCGTTTGGAACGAGATTAGTCCGATGAGGAGGTGACTTGACTGCCCGCCCGCAGGCTACCTTGACGCACTACGCACGCGCGTTTAATAAGAATTCGGGTCCCTGCAGGGACCCTTGCGACGCGAAGCGCTCGACACAGTCTGAAGGGCGAGATCGCCCCCCTGCGCGGCTTGAACTTTTCGGATCCTTGCCTTGGGAAGAGACAGACACAAGGTTTGAATACATCGGCGACGCCACGCCTGCAGGCACCGCACAATACATTTGAATTAAACGTTTGCGTAACCGAAACGTCTAACGTCTCTTATCAGACTTTTCTTGAACCTCTCAGTCGCCCAGCTCGGCTACTACGCAAGGTAGGCACACACCAACAAGTCAACGACATCATAGTGGCGGGTTTGAAAGTCCGTTTTCGAGCTCTTGTACTCCGTCTCCTTCGTGTGTTGCATTCAAATCCTCTTGGCGAGTTCGAAGATTAACCTAAGAATAAACTCGAGCGTGAAGGAGAAGAGGGTCGTCGTCCTGGTCCTTAGACCGACCACGGCCGACGCCGCCTCCTCATCCTTTTACCCAAGACGTCGGACACTGACAAGGTTCGACCAGAAAGTGGCAGCGCCATTGTCCTGTCGGACAGCCTGAGCGTCGCTCTCGCAGGCTGCCATGGTAGAGATCATAGAGGTTCTGATATCAGTCGTCGTCAGTTGACCTCTATGAAAAACCTTCGCTTCGGAAACGTATACACTGCGGTGCGCTGTATAGGCCCCTCACTCACAGTATTGAGTAAGGCGATAGCTTCCTTGGACACGGACCCAGTCAATACAGAGAGCCATTAAACTCGTAGCCTGTTCCCGGTACAACTATTTCTCTTTCCAGCTAGACGGCGCAAAGCGGTGTCAACTAGCGCTTTCGAGCTAGAGTATCTTCGGCAGAGGTGGGTATATCACACTCACTCGCTTGGCCAGAGGTTCCGAGAGTGCCCTAGAGGTAATTTCAAAAAGTAATGTGATAAGTGGCGAATGGCATTGGCGACAACATGAGATGATGATGGTTCGAGAAACAAGGGTTGGGTAAGTACTGCCCTCGAAGCGTACGATTGGGTAGAAGGCGGCTGGTTGGGTGCCCCACAGTTGATAACGAAGAATTTGCTTCAAGTTCTCCCGAGAGACTCAGCTATGAGACCCGGTCATGACAATATGACGAAAATTCGAGAAGAAGCAAGAGTGAACTCGCACCGACACGGTGAACTCTCCAATATAGATCCTGTGTGATTGATATCCATCCACCATGAATTGTCCCAGTCCATGGTTTCGACGTTCGGCGCCCTGAGGTATCCGAGCGTTCCTGTTGGTTGGCGATGAAGGGTCAAAGCGGAAGAGATGATGGTCGTAAAGGGCGAGCGATGAGTGGATCCCGCCTTCGGACTATAATTGGCAAGCGGTGATCACGGCTAGAAAAGGTGCCGGCGGAACCAACAACGTGCCGCTTTGCCTTTTTTGGGATCGCCAAGGCTTCTCCTCAACACTAACCGAGCGCCTGTTTGCCCTTTTCTGCTCGCCACACCCTCTGAATGCCAAGTGTTTATAGCTGGAATATCATGGCTGTAGCTCACCGGCTGCCGAAACCATCTGCGTTCGCTCCATGAAGTGTTCTGGACCGTTGGCCAAGGAACAAGAATGACGCTGCTGGATCCGTGACTGGCTGTGCACAAGGGACAACTCGGAGCAGGGTTGACTCGTCCGTCGGGTCGAAACGGTGCATATCCACTAAGCATTCCCCGCAGAGCAAGGGGTATCGTGACCCCTGCCCCGCCTTGTCCCGCAATTTTGCAGGGTCGCGATGCGGTAATGATCATCATTCATGCGGTATAAAAAGACGGGGGTTCCGGGTACAAAGGAGGTACAACTTCATTGTCCATCGTGCACACACTTGACCACCAGCGATTATGCTGCCTACTACTACGACTTCGATTTTGCTACACTCGGCTAGGATGCCTTTGCATCGGGCGCCTGTTGCGCTGATGCTTGGGAAGGGCGCGAGTATGGCATGGGGTTCGAGCCGGGCGTTCTCGAGCGCCCAGACCCGCCGGCTGAATTGACTACTCAGGCCCAGCAATCACACAAAGGTGTGTCCAGACTCTTATCTCATTAACTCTCATAATTGAAGCTCATCACGACGATCATGTCCCTTCACAGAGAGGGTTGAAGCGACCTTGAAGGACGAGAAGAAGCCTGCACTGACGACACCCGATGCGACGAGCACAGTGCCTACGATGGTCCGCGGAGACTGGGTACTATTTCACCCTGTGTACTCTCCTGAGGAGTTGAAGGCTGTCGAGGTAAGTGAATGCACTTCTCGTAATACCGCGTATATACTGACGTGATACCTCTAATGAATTTAAGGTCATCCATCGCGAGCCAAAGACATTCGCCGACAGCGCCGCCCGAGGTCTCGTACAACTCGCTCGAAAGATGTTCGATTTGGTTTCGGGCTACAAGCACAAGCCTCTTCCAGCCGACTGGAAGACCTGGCCTATACAGAAGTTGCGTGAGGAAGGGTATATCCTCGATGATAAGGCGTGGCTCCGGGTACGTTTGCGTTGCCGTTACGCATCCAACTACGGAACGATACTGATTACGTTACGCCGATCCCTGCAGAGGATTCTGTTCCTCGAAAGTATCGCGGGCGTACCGGGGATGGTTGCGGCCACCTTGCGCCACTTGCAAAGCCTACGGCTGATGGTGAGTCCTATCGTACGCTGAGAGTAACGGTTCGCTCACTCTAGCTATTTGCTATCTCCAGCGCCGAGACAATGGGTGGATTCATACGTGCCTCGAGGAAGCTGAGAACGAGCGCATGCACCTTATGACGTTCATGACCCTCCGCCAGCCCTCTATCTGGTTCCGAGCGATGGTCATCGGAGCACAGGGAGTCTTCTACAACCTGTTCTGTGAGATCTCAGAGTCAAGTCCACATATGAAATGAAGTACTGACGAGTTGATTGAAGTCCTTTCGTATATGGTATCCCCGAAGATCTGCCACCGCTTCGTTGGGTATCTCGAGGAAGAAGCAGTCGTTACCTACACCAGATGTATTCAAGACTTGGAGAGCGGCCTGCTTCCCGAATGGTACGTTTATCTCGTCGCCCTCCTTCTATATATCTTTGAGCTGACCCACGTCCTATCAATCACCCAGGGCGGACAAACCCGCACCAGAAATTGCGATCGACTACTGGCGTATGCCCAAGGACTCGAAGATGCTCGACCTCATCTACGCTGTCCGCTCCGACGAGACGACGCATCGATTCGTGAACCACAGCTTGGCGAACTTGGACCCGAAGACAGACGTCAATCCCTTCGCCTTGCGAGAACCAGACATGCTCACGAAAGGGAAGGTCATCGAGTGAGTGGCTTCTACTCCCTTACAACACTTGTCAGGGTTGGCTGACTATTGGTTGTAGGTTTGACCGCGACGAGGCTGAGGCCTACGTGCAAGAAAGCCACCAGTTGTATGGCAAGAAAGAAGAACCCTAGATTGGGACCATTCATAGTTATGTTACCGTTGTCTGCTTTGCTTGACTCATGGACATGATTTTCCGTGCTTGACCTATTCAATATCCGTTTATTACCTTCAGGAGTTATCCCTGGAATATCGTTCACCGCTACTCTACAGAGGCATCCTTTAATTCTCAACATCCTGCACGCTCATTGCTTCGGAATTGTCTTCATCCAAGAAGATCCTCATCTAGATCCTTAACTTATTTCATTCTCAGTTATGTACAACAGCCCGAAGCATACTTTGTACCATATACCACAATACCTCAATAAATAGATGCGTGCATTCTCGAGAAACTCCTGCAGAAAGCGACGAGCGCGTTCAGGACGCGGCGCTAAAATGGGTCTTCTGAAGCAGGATAGGGGCTTCGGTGCCTATACCAGGTCATATACACATGCATCATCGTCGCTTTACCGTCGACAACCACGTCCTTCCATCCTAGCTGCTCGCCTTCCACCAAAGGAACTCGTTGTTCATGGTTTCCTGAATACCGAACTATGTCCTCAACTCCCTCTAGTTCCAAAGGCCTCAGGCAGCTTGCTATGGCAGCAGCTCCTGAAATCCAGCTCATCCCTCCTTCCCTCAAGGTACATCCGCCTACCCTCGCCAATNCCCAACACNGCGGCGGCAANCGGNCCTCCAGACAGTACTTTCGTCAGACAGATTGCGAACTTTGACCATGANCACCNNCGTCCTCCACATGCCACGCGCCGCGTCTTCATTGGAGCCATGCCAGAGAAAGTCGTGGCACACTTCGANGCGGGAGTGAGGANGAAGGGGAAAGCTGGGGANAATGCAGGGGGTGTGTTCACTCTANNTGAACTTGAAGCCGACGCTCCNGAGGAGAGCGAAGACTTGACNCGGATGGTAAAGGGCCATGCGAGGAAGTTNGTGGACTTCTATAGAAGTGAAGGGAGGGAGAAGAGAAGGAGGGAGAAGGAGGCACGGAAGGCATCGCAGGGGACGCAGGAGGAAGAAATGGAGCGGGTAGAGAGTGGGNTAAGCAGTACTAGTGGCNGGANGANGAGGACGACTGGCAAGAAGCTGCTGAATGTCCTGTCCTCGCCTGTATCGTCACGGTTCAAGAACCGGGCAAGCGAAGAGAGCAGNGAANTGGGCCACACNACAACNAACGAGACCGACAACTGCGCGTCTTCAGATGACTGGGACGAGGACTACGAAGAACAGAATCTTGCGGACGAGCTNATCCAGCGGTGGAAGGANAGTGATTGGGGAAAGGCTTGGAGGCACAGGNGGGGCAGGAAGAAGAAGGCAGANATGTTCCAAACAACGGGACATTGGCTTGGAGGCAGCTTTGAGGTAGGGACTGTCCTAGGTGTNAANCTCTTGAATCCTCCACCTCGGCNGGNCAGACCNACCTCTGTGAAGCATCCNTCGNNTTCACTCCTTGGGGGNAACATTGTCANCGGNGNATTNGGTNCTGGGTCTGGTGGCTCTGGCAGTGNCTCTGGCAANCNNCTNCAGGANAGTAACTCACAGGCAAACCTTCTGNCCGTCCCTGGGGATCCTCCCGACCTGAGCTCGNATATCAAGGGCAAGCAACGCGCTGTGCGTTACGCCTCACCTCCCCCAGAGGNTGATAATGAATCGGTCAATCCTCCTCCCCCTGTCCCACCTGAAGAGGTCCTTGCACGCTCCGAAACCGGGTTGGACCCTACAAGTAGCTCAGCCGCAATGTTCTCGTCTTCTCTTCCTTCCCCGGCGCTCCCGTGCGGAGACGTTGTGATGCGAGGTATGTAGACGACTTCATNANNNCTCTNTGCTTTNACTTCACTGGAGGCTACCAAGTCTGACTGGCTTGGAGATAGAATGCTGGTCCGGGTGGTGTACTCNAAGCTGGAGTCTCTCAGNCCAAANTTCGACGATTCNATACACCGGACGACCAGAGATTTGCANTTCGAAGATTGCGCCGAGTTCATGGTAGTGTGGAGGAAAGACCTCATAGAGCTNTACGAGGATCATGTAAGNAGTCCATTCNNTTGNCCAGAAGTNTNTNTCACTCANNTTNCTNTCGGNNGNACAGACAGTACCAGGGAAAGAGATGGTTACNGGCCANAAGCATCTGGCGTATGTNATCCCTCTAAAGTCNAATCGCACAAACTTGTCNCTNTATTCTTTNGTNGANTTGACGTTCTGCNTNACGTGTCCACCAACTTCGACGCGNTTGGCTCCTGGTGGNGGTCGCGGCATNTTCANCAGAGCNAGGGAAGGNACCAACATATTNCTTTTNCAGCANAAGAACCGCTCTCGGGCTTGGGATTGGACATGGCAACTATGGTATGATNNTCTCCCCTTNCCCCATNTTTCTCTNTTATTNAGNATATCNACNGCNTTGCAGGCGCTGTNTGGGTGGNACGCTACCACCATCCATCGAAGTGCACAATCCTCGCCTCAATAGNACNGTCACAATNGACATCCCATNNCGCCTNCAAGTNCACATNAANGAACTCTANGCCATGTTCACNCGGGACAACATCATTCAGCTCTGCATGCAGTCNCTNTCCTCCGTNCCCGACTGGTTCGCCCTCGTCGAACAGGAAATTACCCAACACGGCAAACGATTAGATCTATGCTGGCGGCGCGATGCCCATTTGGACTGGCTGTGGCTGGACGAGGACATTTATGGCAACGAGAGACCTTGGGCCACACTTGCTGGATTGGCCGTGCAGAAGGTGNGTNCAGATCTCCAAACCCTATCGGTGTGAATGGTCTGGGTTTTTGGGTCCTGGTGTACCAAGATCCCAACCNCCTCTTTCCTACCTGGGTAAGGCGGATAGCTTATTTGGCTTTGATCACCGTGACGTAGTCCTCAAGGCCCGCCTCGCTGGAAATNCGCCTCACCTCCCACGCACCGTCTTATTACCACCTCAGGANCGACCCAAGNACGAAGATCNNCGANCCNCCCTCGNTTGAGGGTTANGTCGACCGTATCAGGCCAAACACTCAAACCAAACAGNCGCTGTACCTCTCGACGCATAATGGCNTATTATTCATGAACCANGTTCAGGACGCTTTNCCTCCNCTTCCNCCAGGCCTTGCGCTTACCATGCAGGATCTGGATTCCTGGATCGAANGCCTTCACAAATCTGAGGTGATTCGTGGAGCGAACCAGGTGATGCATGCAAGTGGGGTATGTGATCTNCGCACTGTTGTGCTCGTGCGCAGAGCGTCCAGCCCTGTTCCACATGCCATGCACCAAGAGAAGGGCCCTAGNGTTGCGAATGACGAGAGCGGNTGGTATGAGCATTGGAGTGCTGAGGAAGTGAGCACGCTGGATGACGACGANGACGANGGTGGNGANGGATACCTGGCACAGAGGGCTGATAGNAGCTTGGTGAGGATGAGAAGGTGCTTCGAACTNTTGCTGAACACNGGGCATGTCGTCAGNTTCGAGGTGAGGACTCTCGCTGGCATNGACGGNCGCCNAGGCTAANCAAGAGGCAGTGCCATTCTCGCAAGTTCGCAGTGGAATGGGTNAATCGTCTTCGCGCCCTCATTCTTTTCTGGCAGTGCAAGAAGCGGACTATGGCGCAAGANGAAATNGANCTCGCCCAAGCGCGTCGNCCGCGGCTTACCCCTCAAATNCGGGTGTGTCCCAAGGAAGAGTGCCCTCCTGAACCACCNGCAGACATGTCAGCGCCATATGCAGCCATGGACAACCTGTACCATTGGTGTATNATCGATGGGTGCAATCCCATTACCAAGGTCACGAAGTTGCANATGCGGAAGGGGTTGAGAGGGCAGTACAAGTGCGTGCACCTCACAATTGTTTAACACATAGACTGAGTTCCACTGCCAGGCCCGTCTACCTTGCGCTTGTTCAAGGACATCTTGTACGCTTTCGCATAAAGCCCGGGTCAGCGTTTCACATGAGCGGAGCGAAGAAGATAAACCTCCTCGACGCCTACGTCTTCTCGGGGTATTTTGCAGCCATGAACCTTCCCTCCGGACAATTCAGCGCCAACGCACCCAGCGCTCCACGGAGATACCTCGACGGCCTGGAAACAGACGACCGTGAGGAGGACATGCTCTTCATGATCTGGTACCACTCGCACCCATGGGCTACCGATGCTGCCAAGGCACCGACCGTGGCGCCAGCACCTTCTAAATCCAAATCCTTCCCGAACCTGGGAAGGAAGGCGAACATGCTGGTGTTCAAAACGCGGAGCAGAATCGAGAGGGATGCATGGTGTTGGGCNTTGACCACAGAGATNGAGAAGATTGCGAGGGTNCAGAGNGAGNGGGAGGAGAANNTGAGGGATATGGGNAATGTNATTGAGATGAAGTAGGCATCTGGAACTAGGTCTAATAGGGTAGATGTAATCNGGGCGTTCGGGATAGTATTATGATGACTTCTTGGGCTTCTTGACACTGGANNNNGAGTNTCAGTATGTNGGNCGGNNNGACTGANGNGAACGTACCCATATTTCGAACGGGANGTNGCACGNCCNACAACACCGCTGAAGTCAAGCGCACCACGCACAAGTTTNTAACTAGAGNTGGTTTAGTTNGNCNAGGAAGCGCTGGAAGCAAACTTCGTGCNTACCCCACACCGGGCAAATCCTTCGTCCTTCCACCCCTCACCANCACAACCGAGTGCTCCTGCAAATTATGACCTTCACCCTGAATGTANGCCATNAGGTTNTCNCCATTGCTCAGCTTNACCCTTGCGACCTTTCGCTTGGCCGAGTTNGGCTTCTTGGGTTTGGCGATGATGAGACGTGTGACAACGCCCTTGCGNTGAGGGCAGTTGTCGAGGAGAGGTGACCGAGGCTCCTTCGCCTTTTTGGGCTTTCGCTTGTTCCTCATNGACTGGTTCATTGTNCGCTGGGCTGCGGGTGTGGGNTGGAANGCNCGNCGGAACTGAGACTGCACGAGAGGGGATGANAGCNAAGAACGNGGAGCAGAACGGGGTAGAGCCCTGGGATGGTGCGTGCTGCTGCCAGAGACATGCTCCGAGCCAGCAAGGGCGTCCAGGACGAGCTGGACGACGCTCGGAGTGCAGACAGCATGGTGACGGGAGGTAAAATCAAGAAACAGCGGGCGTCGGCTGCAGGTGCACGTCGGAGTCTCAAGTTGGTTCAAAAGCGTTTGCCAAACAACGCGTCTCGCCTTTTTCATTTATTGAAGACGCGTTCTCCACCGCATACACCCAGGTCGATTACCTGAAAACAGACAGTATGCCAGTCAGCTCCCGTCGCAAGCCTACGAACAGGCGGATGAACTCGGAGGACATTGAGGAGGAGCGGCCAACGCAGGATCACCCCATGGAAGGTGTAGAGAGTGACGAGGATGCCGCACCGCGTTCGTCTGCGAAGAAGGGCAAGGCTACCACCAAATCCTCCTCGCAGAAGAAGAAGGAGAAGAAAGAGCCGCAGGCCGAAGACGACGCGTCGGACGACGACGAGGTCATCGACGTGAACAGCTTTACGGACCAACCCGTCCCCAAGACCCAGGCTCAATATCTGAAGGGACTCGCAGAGGACTGGCGCGCGTCAGACTTGATGATTAGGCAGAACTGGAGTGTCCTTCAGAAGATTGGAGAAGGGCTGGCGGACATCGTCGATGGAGACGAGGAGCCAGAGGTGCGACCCAGTTGGCAGTCGCTCTTCCAGACTAACTCTGTCTATAGGAGATCACAGAATTGGACAATATCATGCGCGAGCTCATTGATATCAGTGCCGAGTTTCAGAGCAGTCACCGCACCCTCGAAGAGCTGCACCAGAAGATTGTCGTTAATGACGAAGAAGTCGTACGTCACATACTAACGCGTTCCCCTATGTTCGTCTCACCGCAATATGTGCAGGCAGATTTAAAGCTTCACTATACTGAGGGGTACACCAAGCGTAACGAAGAATACGCGAAGAAGACGACGCGTCAGAAGTACGCCAAAGTGCCTGAATACGTTGACTTCAAGTCGGCCGTTTGGGTTCGTCCTATTCCACATTCGGCGAGTCGAAAACGCTCACGTTGAAGGGTCAAATTCTAGAATGCCATGCATCCTGATACCCCCATGCCACCACTCACCAACCTCATCGAGAAGGAAGTTGGTGATGAAAGCGACTCTGACGACGAACTGGAGATGGGTGGACAAACCCAGGACTACAAATGTCCCATCACACTTGGCTTGCTCAAAGACCCCCTTACTGCGTACGTACCTCCCGCCTATCATCTTTTGAATGCAGCACCGCGCGACCATTTTGCTGACATCCCTCTCAGAACCGGTTGCAAGCACTCATTTTCCGCCGAAGCCATCCGCGAGACCTTCGCAGGAAAGGGCAAAGGCGCGCTCATTCCATGCCCAGCTGCTGGCTGTCGCCAGAGGATCTCATACGAGATGTGCAAGCCTAATGCACAGTTGGCCAAGAGGGTGAAGGCTTATGAAAGGAGGATCGCGAGACAGGAGGAACAGGAGCACAGCGACGTTGAAGAGGTTATTGACTAGTGTGTCTCTCGGTCAATGTTTGTGAGCACTACAGCCAACTTGCAGAGCCCCTCCTTCCCCGCCTTTATATTTCTTACGTGTACATTGTCAGAGCCTTCCTCATAAAGCTAATAGTATTTGTCCCTCTTTCCCTCGTCGAAGACACGAGAAACGAGGACTCGGAAGTCCAGCTTTCCACTGCAGGGATGTAATTGCATTCGCATGTCTATCTCTCGTGTGTGACCATCAATAGGAACTTGGGATACTTAAATGTGATGGTTGAGCGATGAACGACTGAGAGCTTCATGAAGGCTCAGATTGTTGCCTTTCACTTGCAAATTCCTGTGTGTGTCGGGCGGGGCTCGAATTTTGGCAAGTTCGTCTGCTAACAGCAACCGGTTGCAAAGGACGTTTTGACTCTTGTCCAGCACAACGCCACTCCAACCCGAATCTAAGTTAGTCTTCTGTGACCTGTTTTCCATTGCATATGCAAGTGTATCTGACCCTTTTCGCGTTTGCAGTCGAGGGAGACGAGGGCCGTGGGCAACCTGGCGTCGAATTGAATATGTCGACCCCTTCAAAATCGTTTCCAAGTGCTACCCAAACACTCATAGAGGAGGCTGGGGATGTCAGCGACACCAACCTGTATCGCTTGAAACTTGCGCAG
>JANDKE010001938.1:0-11863 GCA_027627275.1 Coprinellus aureogranulatus | reverse complement strand
GCCCGTTCTTTGGAACGTATGATTCTTGAGCTGGCGTAAGACGTTTAGTTAATAGTATGAAGTCAAGAGCTCGAACACTAATACCTTGAAGTCCGCCACCTTTTCTTCGAGCCAGTCTTCATCTTCTTCCGAAGCAAGGTCTGAGTAATCTTCCACGATGGGCTCCGTGGACGGTGCTCGTGCCAACGGCAGACCTTCCCTGCTGGGCTCTTTGTGGGGCGTATAGTCTGTGTGTTGTCCTCGCTCGACTCGGACTTGTCATCGCCGCCGGTGCTCTTCTCTAGCGCTATATCCGGACAGTGTGAGCACAGAAACACGAGAGCACTGCCATTCTGACTAACCATGAAGCTTCGTGAGCGAGATACCTCCCTCAAAGTCGTCATCCCAATTATCGTCTTGCTCTTCAGGCGACTGCAACTTGAACGCATTTGGCTGGATCTTCTCTGCCAGTACAGCAGGCTTGAGACTGGACGCGAGGTTGCTCTTCCAACCAAGACCGAGACCCATGGTACCGGGAGTAGCACTTATCGCAGATGAGGATGTCGAAGGCCCTGGAAGTTCAGAGTGCCGTTGAAGAGGTGAACTTGGACGCGGATCCCGTGCAGGGTTCTTGTTCCTTGACGGAGCTGTTGGGTGGTTGGAAATCAGTGTTGGGAACTCGAATGATACGTGATAGACTCACACTTCAGTGCCTCGTTCCACTCCTGCACCTTAAGCACGGCCTCATCGTAGTTGTAATTCGAAAGCGGGCGTTTCGGTGTTTGACTATCGTTCCTACTGCTCTCGGCCTTTCCATCGCCAAGCTGCTTCCTGGCAGACACCATCCATGGATGCCTGAGTAACTTCCGTGCCGAGATGCGCAGGTTACAGTCCTTCTGGAAGCAGTGGTAGAGGAAGTCTTTGACCACGGGTGAGGCACCTTCAGGGATGGGTGGACAGTCGTCTTGGACGATGCGGAAGAGAGCGGGCATGGGATCCAGGTTATGGTATGGAGGGTGGCCTTCCAACAGTTCGATTACGACGCAACCGACGCTCCTGCAACACTGTGAGCTACTTCACGGCCAATCAACAGGAAGACTGACCAGATATCTGACGCTGTTGTTGCACCTGATTGTTCAATGACCTCGGGCGCCACTATGAAGAATCAGCCATGTATCAGAGAAGTAGCAGCGTGCAGTACGCACTCCAGTAAGGACTTCCAACCACCGCAGCATCCATTACACCTCCCGTCTTCGCAGCAACACCGAAATCCGCCAGCTTGACTGTGCCATTCTTGTCGGTAAGGATGTTTGCACCCTTGATATCACGATGGATGACACCCTGGTCATGGAGGTACAGCAAGCCCTCTAGGACCTGCGAGATGAACACAGCAACGAGGTTTTCCGGGAACTTTCCAAACTTCTTCAGGATAGAGTGTAAAGATCCATTCTCGCAAAGTCTGTGACGGGGTTAACGAGGCCCAGGGTAGTTCGAATTGGACGCACTCTAGAATGATGTACAGAAAGTCTCTTGTCTTGACGAACCCTTTATACTGCACGATATTGGCATGCTAAACCTAGTCAGAGGATGCAATTCCAGTTCTGAAGGTCGCTTACATGGAGGTTCTTGAGCAAGTCAATCTCTGACTGCCGCGCGCATCAGCTCGGTCACTAGCGAGGCGGGGAAGCGGGCTAACCATAATCTCGGGTAGTTCGCCCTTCGGGATGTTGCTCAGCTGTATCTCCTTGACCGCCACCGTCTCCCCAGTCTCAAAGTTCATGGCGCCTTCACCCCTCCTGTCAGTACACTGAATTCCTGGTGACTGCTGCGCACATACGATACACCTGGCCAAACGCTCCTTTTCCCAACGAATCGCCCAGTTGCTACCATACCGTCAACCTTCTTTTCCAAGAACCACAAGCCTTCTACGCACATATCCGCTCAACGCCTTCGACGAGCTGCTCGAGTTCGCCCTCGATTGCGACCTTGGTCTCGATGGTGTCGCCATTGCTCTTCGCTCAGTGGCACAATCGACGTGGAACAAGAAGGAAAAGGTGGAAGGGGACGCCAAACGCGGTTCTCTTTACCCCAGTCGCGTCCGGCGCCGACCTGAGAGTTGATAATTAGGTTGCGAAGCAACTCCGAGGGATTGTTTACATACAGTCACATGGTTCTCGCGATGAGCGCCCGCTTGACCAAACTTGCCACAATAGGTCTCCTCCCGCTGCGTAGTTTCTCCGGGTCGGTCGCTTCCTGTACAGTCATCAGGAGGAAAGGTAAGGGCGTCTCGTACGCGGTAATCTATATCTAACTAGCGCAGTAGGAGCCCCAACAGAACGACCACGGAGTCGCACACGCCGAGATCGGGTGTGCGGAAGTAGTGAAGTCTACCTCAGAGCTAGTGGTGCTCAAGGTCAACCTGGTGGTAAAGGACCTCGCGGCACCTGATGGTGGAGATAGCAAGCCTCCAGAGGCCATGACTGACGATGACACGTCCTCTGGTCACCTTCGGAGAGCAGTGTTCCGAATGAAGTCGCTGCCGTATTTGTTAAACTCGCCACTGAGATTCTCCAGCGGATCCGTTGCTGGATGACCCACCGAACAGGTTCAAGCTGGAGCGGTCCCTCGACGGCTCGGAGGTGAGCTGTCGCTGGTGAGCGCTTGGACTTGTCTCACTTCAGAAGTCGGTACCGCGCATCGACTGACTGGATTGGACCCTGTAACGCCGGGGCCGGAAACGGGTGCGCCCACATCCACCCACAGGCTCCGGCTTGGACCATGACAGTTGAATAATACGTCTCCCACTATAAAATGTGAGCAAACCTTTCTTTCGAGCTCATACAATCACTTGAGCTCATTCACCCGACACGCCACAAGTACAATGTCGGTCAAGGTTTCACCTCGCTTTCCTGAGGAACCCCTCGATCTCCCAGCACATGAGGGCGGAGGCTACTACCCCGGACAGATCAATGGGACTCTCGACGACGGCAGATACAAAATCATTCGTAAACTCGGCTATGGACCCCGTTCATCAACCTGGCTTGTTCTGGAACTCACCGAAGAGGAGCATTTCGCAGTCAAGATTTATTCTTTAGCTGCCTCCCCGCTTGCCGGTTCCACGGAGCTTCCCCATAATCCAGCGAGCGAGCCACGACCTCGGTGTAGAGACACCATTCCTCAAGAAGCATTTCTGGGAGAAAACGAATAATGGGGCTCATCTCTGCGTTCTGGCCACCCCAACGAACATCAGCATCCGCGCTCTGATGCGAGAGACCCGCGGAAGCCTCCCTCTCGGCGTGATTCAAAAGGTAGTCAGCTCGGTTGCCTTTACCCTTTCAAGGCTGCACCAGGGAGGGATATTCCATGGAGGTATATCAAGTCGTTACGCTGCTAGGTTCCAGTTGCTCACCATTTGGGCACTCACATCTTAGATGTCAGACCGGAACACGTCCTTCTCTCGTCAAAATATCAAGGGAAACATTTGAAGGCGTTCCTGGAGACAGAACCATCGCCCATCACTGTGAAGGTCAAGAAATACATAACCGTCCGCTCTCAGCCTCTCCCTTACGATCTCATATGGGAAGGGAAGAAGGCCAACATAATCGACAGGCAACTGTATCTCGTTGGCTATGGTCATAGTAAGCATCTTGCTTCTTTCCCGAACTCACCACCTTGTTGAAGACATGCCACAGGCCAGGTTGCCCCATACCATTTCGACGGCGACCATGACTACTACTCGGCACCCGAAACTCTCTTGTATCAGGATCACAACCACGATAACGATGGTGGGGCTCATAAATCGTATGCAGTCCCCAAGTTCAAGGCCGATGTATGGATGTTGGGTTGCTTGGTAAGACCCACCCATCTCGCGTCGCTGAACACTGTTGACTGAGCATCTTCAGGCTTTCCGGCTCCTCACAGGGTCCCCACCTTTCCACTTCAAACGAGCGGAGACCAACTCCCGAACCATACCGCACATCGCCGCTGCGCTCGGTTTGAAGCTCTTCGCTATTCCGTGGCACTGGAATAGTGACCGGAATATGAAGAAAGGGCCACAAGTAGAAACATTCCGCGATCTGGGGACGTACGTCCATACCATCGACGCAAGACTTCAAGAGGTATTGGACGAGAACGACGCAGCCGAGGCTGCTTCGTTCATCAAGGCGTGCCTTTCTATCGACCCGAAGAACAGGTTCTCGGCGAAAGAAGCGTGGAGTCATCCGTGGTTGTCGAGGGCGAATACTTGCATGTGCGGGTACTATTGCAAGAGAGAAACGTGTGGGAGACATTAGGATTTCGGGAGCGTTTACCACCCCTCTTTATCATGGCGCTGCTGTGAACGTGGCCGAGATCGCCGCGACCTAGCGAGAGGCTACGATACCGGCGCCCACTCCTGGCCTCGAGCCTGTCGATCATACCATAGCAGTGTCTGGAACACGTACAAATGCGTGACTCAATCAGGCTCATGGAAATAGCGCTGTCAACACGCGTCTATCACTTAGGTTGAGTCAGGTCTCCGAGAGCTGCAGGACACCTTCAAAACTCACATCCACCTTCACAATTCCTCCATGAACTTCCCCGAAGAACCCCTCGACATCCCCGCACACGAAGGAGGAGGATATCTCCAACTCCACATCGGCGACAAGCTCTGCGAAGGAAGATACCAAGTTGTCCGGAAACTAGGCTAGGGACCGCGATCCTCAGTCTGGCTGGTGTCGGACACCAAAGACGAAGGATATTACGCAGTTAAAGTGTATACCCTTGCCAAGTCTGAGCACGCGAACACCGTTGAACTGCCGATCATCAGGAAGATGTTGGAACACTCTGAAACGTCACCTCCTGCTATACGTCGACGATTCTGGGAAAAGACGAACAATGGACCCCACCTGTGTCATCTTCACCGCCGCCAGTACATCGGTCTTGACTATGCAACGCGGATCTAAGAATGGTTGCCTCCCAGTAGAAGCCGTACAGAAGATCGTTAAGGAGGTAAGCAAGGCGCTTAATGTGCTGCATGATTATGGGATCATGTACGGAGGTGAGTCTGCCCTGTGCAGCCCACGAGGATGCCTTGCTGATTTACATGCGTGCAGGCGTCAAACCGGAAAACGTAGTGTTCGGTTTCTACAGCGGTGTAGATATCAAATCTCTTCACGAAACGGGACCAAGACCCACAGTAGTAAAGGTCAAGAAATACAGTACTGTACGATCTCAACCTCTGCCCCATACCTACACATACGAGGGCAAGAAAGCGAGGATCGCAGATTGGCAGTTGAATCTTGTTGGCTTTGGACATGGTACTCATTGAGATTTCTTCGAAGGGAGCCTTTTTCTGAGTCCTCAAGCGCAGCCCAGCAATATCCTGAAATTCCAGAGAAGGACTATGACTATTGCTCCGCTCCTGAAACACTCTTGCATGACGACCCAACTTGTTCACTGAAGACGGATATCTGGATGTTGGGATGCATGGTGAGCTCGGCTTTCTACAGGGCGACTTCCCAGCTCAATTAGCTCCAGGCATTTTCCCTCCTCACAGGTGCCTCGCCATTCCACTCAAAACGTACTGCATCCAAGACAATAGCACACATGAGCGACGTACTTGGAAACGCTGAAGGCCCTGATCCTGTCCCTGAGGGCTGGCTTGCCGACAGGAATATGAAAGACTATGCTGCGGTCGCTGCAGGCGGACGCGACCACAACTACGTCGTGACCTTGGAAGAAGCCCTCACAGAGGTCCTGGATAAAGACGAACTCGACGAAGGTGCCCTGTCATTCATTACAGGTTGCCTCCGAGTGGACCCGGAGAAGAGAATGTCGGCAGAAGAGGCGTCAAGCCACACTTGGCTGAGGAAGGTGGATGCGTGCTCTTGTGTCTTCTCTCGTTGAAAGACACGAGAGAATATCTATTGTACGAGGTACACCGTTCGATGATTATGGACATGTTGATGGAAGGATGAAGATAATGGCGCATCGCCAGAGCGTATGGGCAACGGGCGTACTTAGTCGCGAGAGACAATCCGTCGGGCACCATATCCATGGCAGAGTTTGCCTGCACCAAACCAGTCACCTGGCGTCGAGGCTCGAGCTCGTGGTCGCACGTCAAGACCCTGAAGTCAACGTGGGAAAAGGACGACTGCTGGCGGGATATGCCGAATGCGCTCGCAGGCTGGCCTGGCTGGCCGCTTGTTTGCTCGGAACCACACCTTCACCTCTTTTGACCCACTCAGAACCCACGCAACGTGCTATACTGGCATCAAATCACTAGCTTACTCGGGTGCCTTATGTTGAAAATACCAACGCCCACCGGACAAATAGGAAGATAAATCCCTATGGACTATCTTCTTGCGCGTCCAACGGGCTGCAAGATTCGCTGGCTATCGCGACGACTTACCCTGAGCCGAATCATGGCCGTCGGACATCTTGGGTCTAGCACGCACCTGTACACCAATCCTTCAGCAGGTGCCAGGAGGCGTTCAGAGCCGTATATCCGACGTGTCACTGTGACAAACGAACTTCCGTGACCTTCCCGAAAAACTTACTTCAGACTTCACTTGCTTCCTGGTTCTTTCAGGGTCTTCCGCAAAACCCTATTTAGCGCTCCGATTCCCCAAGATTACTTGTCTATTATTGAGCCCCTGATGGGATCTGGTCTGTGGAGTATATAACCAGCTGGAGCTTCATGAATCTACACAAGGACGAAAGCTTGCGGAACTTCATGTCTGAACCAATCAGCATGACACCCAGGTCGTTGGGGAGCGTTTCCCCGCTGGACTCAGAAATTGAAAAGAGGTTATCTTGCGTTGTCGTTGCATGCTGCGAGAAACTCGACACTGAAGAGGTGAGCGCCCAATCGTGGCCTTCCCGTTTCCCATGTCTGACCGCGCTTAATTTCTCAATTCAAGACTTCTAAGCGCTTGATCGATGTGGTCGATAACGCCAATCCATTGAAGTTCTCTAAACGCAAGAAGTGGACAATCACTGTCGTTGCTTGCTTTTTCACTCTCCTCGCCTGTGAGTACCTTTGACAGTCGGCCCCAGACTTATGAGATCTGAAAAGCGACGGGATTCTCCAGCGGCAAGCGTGACGTCGTATACCATGGGCTACTCCTCTATGACCCGGGATATCGGATGCACCGAGTCCCAAGCCGCGGTTGGTTTGACTGTGTACATAGTCGCGTATGGGGTTACCCCTCTGTTCACATCTGCTTTGAGTGAAGAGTTTGGTCGGCAGCCGTTATACTGGACCTCAATCATCGTCTTCCTTTTGATGCACGTCATGGTCGCATTGTACGTTCAGAACGCAGCCTGCCTTCTTTTCTTGGTCCACACTGATCAACTCTCCCCTCCCCTCCCCATAGGGCACCGAACATAGGGGCTGTCATCGTTGCGAGAGTCTTGCAGGGCGCTGCTGGCTCGACGGGCACAACGATGGTCGCTGGAACGTTGGCCGATATCTGGAAGTCTAACGAGTAGGTCCTCTGTCGTACCCGACCATTTGTGGCACATTTCATTCCCTTTCCCTTCTAGACGCGGGATTCCGATGGCTCTTCAAAGCATTTTGGCTTTCGGCGGGAATGGCTTGGGTACGGTCGTTGCAGGTTGGATCGAGGCTAATCCCAAGCTCCAATGGAAATGGATCCAATGGCTATCCCTAATGTCAGTGCTGCGGCAGATCCAACTCTCATTGAATCCTCACCCTCTGACTTGTCTTCTCACTTAGTCTAGCTGGGTGCTACACCATGATTTTCGCATTCACTATGAGCGAGACGCGTGCAGCCATTCTACACGCCCGGGCAGTCAAGCGACTTTCGAAGACCGGCGAACACGCTGTGATGCCCCAAGTGACAGTCCAACAACGAAGTCTGCGGCAGCTGCTCTGGGTGTCGTGTACAAGACCCCTTGGTGAATCAGTTTCTGTACCTTTATCCTCGAAGAGCCGTCCGATCTCAACGTCTGCCCAGTATTGCTATTCTCTGAGCCAATTATCTTCGCCATTACCGTAGGTTCCTTGCCTTTTTCGACAGACACTCCGATTGACGTTTGCGTAGGCTTGGATAACATTTGCATGGGGGGTGTTCTACTGCTTGATAGGGTGAGAACTATTGCACTTAGCCTTTTGATTTTCCCGTCTCACCAATGTTCTAGGTCGTTGGCTGCAGTGTTCAAGACTATCCATCACTTTTCCATTGGTCAAGTTGGTATTGTCAATGTTGCGATGCTGTGAGCAGTTCCCTGGTCAACTACTTCCCCTCGCTCGCTCACCTTTTCCCTCAGCATTTGCGGTAAGCTTGGGGTACCTCACAGCCCTGCTCCAGGAGAGATGTAGCCGGGTAGCCTCCCGAGCGAACGGGAGCCATGCCAGTTGCGTGCCGGTGTGCACGGTGGTGAATGCCCCACTTCAACTTGGAGGGGGTCTCCACAAACAGGATGGAGCGCTCTGGGTGACCAGAGAACCACGTCGCGAGGGCCTTGCAGACCGCAAGGGAGTGCGTCTGCCCAGAATGGACAGACGGGTCCACCGCTCGACGCGCCATGGCAATCGAGTCCGTGAACAGTACAATACGTTCGCACCCAGGCCGAAGAACGGCACGACAGAGTGCAAACCGAATGGCAGTGAGCTCCGCATCCGTAGAAAGGACGCGGCCAGCCAGGACACGTCCCGGCTCAAGCTCGTAATCGTCGAGGCCTTCCCAACAGTAGGCCGCGACCACTTGGAAATGCTTGTCCTTGGGTACGGAGGCATCCGTCCCAATGAGCAAGGCATCGTGCCGAACTCGCGCAGAGTTCCAGATAGTGTTGAGTTCAGTGCGGCGGACGTCTAGGGCGTTCTCCCGGCGCTTATTGAACACATTGAAATTGACTTGTGTTTAGTGGGCCATTGCTTTGCATGGCAATACTCGGGTTTACTCCAATAACATATACACTAAGTAAAGAATTCTACTATGATATAACTATATGATGCAAGCATATGACTTGTAATATAAGTACATTCTGTAATATATCTAAGGTATGATGTATCAGCTGAATAAATTAGTTAGACATTTGCAAGAAAGGCAAAATAGTGTAATGGAATATTGTTGTGTGTATTATAGCTAAGAGAATGCCAGTTCAATCCCTGCTCATGCCATCACTTATTTTGTTCTTATGTATGTATATATGTATAGCTGAACAACAGAGCCCAATGATGTCATCGTAGTACTGTTTGTGCTGAAGGGAACTGCGTCTACGTCATAGCTTCTATGTGATGATGTCATTGCAGTACCGTTGGCACTCAAAGGAACTGTATCTATGTCATACTATTGAGGGTTAATACACTCAACTTGCCACACTTGTGTGGTTTGATTTTATGTCAGTATATGAAGCGAGCACTCTACCATACATCGAGCTCAAACTTTAGCAAGCAATAAGCACACACTAGCAAGATACTAGAATATACAGCAGCACAATTGCAGATGACATATGAGCATTATCAATGTAAATGAGCAAGCACTTCTCATAAAGACTAGTGACTGCACCTAATGAAAACAAGTGGGTGTGCTCAATGAAATCAAGTGGACATGCTTAATGAGAACAAGTGGGCACGCTGAATGAAACAAAAGGGCATGCTCAATGAAAATGAGCAAGTGTGCACAATAAAAATAGGTGAGCGCGCTTAAGAAAAATAAGTGAGCAGGCTCAAGAAGAATACAATGAGCGCACTCAAGAAAAATACAATGAGCGTGCTCAAGAAGGATACAATGAGTGTGCTCAAGAGGAATAAAAGTGAGCAGGCTCAAGAAGAATAGGTGAGCGCGCTCAATATGAAGAATAGGTGAGCGAGCTCAATATGAAGAATCGGTGAGCGCACTCAATAACAAAAAGTGAGGGTGCTCAATAACAAGAAGTGAGCGCGCTCAATACAAAGAAGTGAGCGCGCTCAATACAAAGAAGTGAGCGCGCTCAAGTACAAAGAAGTGAGCGTGCTCAATAAGAAGAATCGGTGAGCACACTCAATATCAAGAATCGGTGAGCGCGCTCAATATCAAGAAGTGAGCGCGCTCAATAAAACAGGTGGGTGCGCTCATTAGTAATATGCAGGTGATATAATATGATGTGTGAGTTGATGTGACATGTGATATGTGATGTGTGATGTGTGATGTGTCAAATGATGTGACATGTGATATGTGATGTGAAATGTGAAATGATGTGATGGGTGATGTGTGACATGTGATGTGTGATGTGTAAAATGATGTGATATGTGATATGTGATGTGTGACAGAAATTATGATGCCATCAGTGCCATCAAAACACCATGTGCACAGTTGTTATGTGTCAATTTGTGGTGGGCAAAACCCGCAGTAAAAGAACGAGTCTTACTTACGTAAACCCTCGTAACCTGGTCCGCATAGAGGTCCATGAGTCGGGTACCTGGAGCCGCTTCCTCCGCGCAGGGTTGGAAGGACTCTGTGAGCTTAGGCAGCGCTTTCGCTGTCTGTGAGATAGCATCCCGCACCTTCTCTCGTTTGAGAGGCGTGAGCCAGCAGGCTGTGGAATAGTGAGGTTTGGCACCCTTCCGCATCCCCTCGGGCATGAGGGAGCGCAGCGGGTGCGTGTCTGACAGCGTCGCCGTCCGGTAGACTGCCCTCTCGGACAGCTTACGCAGATGGAGACGAATAGGAGGAAGTCCGGCAAGAAGCTCAGACCCACCAGCAGGGGACGTACGAAACACCCCTGTTATCCAGATTGCTGCTTTACGCTGCATGCTGGACAGTGTCTTGAGAGCGCCAACGTTCTTGGCGCCCTCATAAAACCACAACCTGTGCCCGTACGTGGCGATCGGAACCACACACGCACGGTAGAGGATGTGTTTGTTCCTGGGCGACAGCCCGCGAGTGGAATTGCCAAGCATCCTCATCGCCATAACGGTGGTGAGGGCCTTGGTGGAGTAGTACCGGATGTGCTCAGCAAACGTGAGCCTCTGGTCGAAGTAGAAACCCAAGTAGCGCCAAAACTTCTTGGGTCTGAGAGGAGTGGCGCCCGTGTGAGGGGCAAAGCCAAGATCGATGGGCCTGTCAGCGCCAGAACGGGCCCTTGTGAAGTGAAACGCCTCGGACTTGTCATGCTCAAGGACAAGACCGGCAGCGGTGAAGAGCGCATGGATGAACGCGTACGCATGATACAGTAGTATGATACCCTTTGACCCACCCTGTCCGCACGAGGTGCGTCAGGAAGAGGCCGGCGTCTTCGGTGGAGCGCTGACGCACTCCGCCCATTTGGTTCGGATCGACCAAGTCGTACTTGATCATATCGAACTGGAAGCGATTGGAGATGAGTTTCTCCAGAAGCTTACCGAGGGTGTTCAACAGCACAATAGGCCGGAACGCCTTCGGGGTAGAATAGGCAGGCTTGTTCGGTTTCGGGATGATAACCGACAGCGAGTCCTTGAAGTGCTTTGGCCAGTGCCCCACATCGATGCAGGCATTTGCTAAGCGGAGGATCAACACCGTGCAGTCAGGTATTGACAGGATAGCCTTCAGGTGCCGCCACTCTGCCTTCACCAATGGCGACCTGAAGGAGACCATCTACATGCGCCAGCCAGAGGGCTTCCACGTCGGAGGTCCAAACATGGTGTGTCTCCTCAAGAAGTCGCTCTATGGCCTGAAGCAGGGAGCTAGGCAATGGAACCTCAAGCTGCATGAGACTCTGCTGGAGATGGGATTCAAGCGGCGCGCTCCTTGATCTCGTACCACTACCTTCCTATTTGGGACAGCACACCTCCTCACCGCGCATCTCGCCTACCAACGACTAGCAAGGCCTCCGATCTTCGATCGGTGGTACACCAACACCGCGGACATGGCCAGCGACCAGTACCGCGACAAGAAGAAGAAGCCTCCCGGCCGCGATG
>JANDKE010001937.1:0-11863 GCA_027627275.1 Coprinellus aureogranulatus | reverse complement strand
GAGAGTCATACTCTTTGACGCGTTTGACTAGGCGCGCGCCTTGGAGTTTGGAGTTGCAGACCAGGACGACTGTAAGCGGGACTGATGCAGGTGCTTCAATGGACTGGAAAAGGCAAGAAATGACCGAAACAGAGGTCAATCGCAATCCAAAGGGGATTAAAAGGTGACATACCCGGGGTGTCGGCCACGTAGAGAGGAACCACTCCGTTCGGCGACGACGCATCATCCTCGTCGTTAGGGTCAGACTCAAGGCTCGAGATAGACCGCTTGTCGCCGATGTGAGGAGTCCGGAAGGCGAAGGAGTAAGGCTGTCGTTCCACAGGAGCAAGCCCGTACGCGCGCAGGAAATCTACGACAGGATGAATTGTCAGTCATAGCCCGCTCGAATGCGGACTGACAGAGAATGACGCACTGATGGTTCTGTAACGGAAGATGAAAGTCGCAATCTTTCCGAGACTGGCGACCTCGGTGGAGCTCGACGGGATGAGAGATGCCATGAGTGGAGACCGGGAGCAGCAGCAGAGCCTCTGGGCGGCGAGGTCGGAAAGGCCTTCGTGAATCCTCGTTTCACCAGAGGCAACGACGTGGACTTCGAGAGTGATAGTCCCTCCCAGAGGTGTCCGGACGTGATGGGCTGCGGAGGATGGACAGTCCTGTGAGTTACGAGCACTCAGAGTTAGGCAGAGGTTGTCTCCTACCTGGAGAATGGTGAGGGAACGATAGAGGTCGACTATACATCGATGAGGTTTGTACCCGAGAAAAGACCGCTGGCGCGTAGCTCTTTGACTTGATAAGCCGTCCGCCGTACTGAACGCCGTCGATGTTGACAAATCCTGATATATCCACAGAGCTGTCGAGGTCTCGCCATCGAATTGCAAAGTTCTAGTAAGAAACCGTAAGGACATCGGGAGTACTGGAAACAATAAGCTAAGCGTACCATCCCCGGCTCATAAGCAATCCAACACGACATCACTCCCGTCGAAGCATCCTTCTCCACACCGTACACCGTGAACGGGGTCTTGTCTTCGTCCGAGATCCAAGCTTCAACGCCATTCATACGCAGCATCTTCGGTAAAAGGTGGAGCGTAGTCTTTGCCAGTGTCGATTATAACGGTTTCCCGCTGCTGTCGGCAGCCGTTAGGAGACGACAAGAGCTGACGGTTGGGCGGAAACAGGGGCAAGAGGTAGTAAAGGAGTGGAAGGGATGGTAAAAGGGTATCCAAGAGCCGATTACGATGAAAATGACTGTTCGTGGCCGCCCATGAAGGCGTCGCCACTGCAATTCACGTCAGGCGGTGCTGGGCTCTGCCAAAAGCGGCCTGGTCCATTCTCGAGGGCTGACCCGCGAGATTGCGTTGCTTGTTTGTGATGTTGTGATGGCGACACTTGATAAAGGCCTGATGCGGTCTTGTAGCTCTGAAACCACAGAGGAGGACAAAGGCGTTTGACGTTTTGGTTCAGAGAACAAAGAGATGGTGGGTGCTGCATGAGACTTCTAAAACACATTTATCCGCATCGAAGTGAGTAAGGGTGCACGGTAGGGCTGGATATGAAGGGAGCGCCAAACTCGGTAAGTACTAGTACTATGAGTAAAGCGGGATGCCGATGGGACAATGGGCGGTGTATGACCTCGCAAAGCCTGACTGAGTGAACATAATATACATACTATGTAGGGACCCAAGACACTATGGGCGTGGGCCCATAAAACCCAAAGCCCTTTGCAAGTCCTATTGCGCTCATTTGTTGAACTTGCCTCCCATTTGGCCACGGGCCTTACGAAGAACATTTTTTGAATATGGTCTGTGATATCTGCTGCCTTTCACCTGGCGCAATATCCGGAGTTTATCTCCAATCTGATCGCAGAACATATTCAAAAAATGCTCGGCCTCGAAGCAAGTGGTTCGCCAGGCCGGACCTTCCTAGATCGGTAAGGAGCGCTCGGTATTCCATCCGACGACTCAATTTTCTTGCCTTTTCAAGGCAGTTTGGTCGTTGCCGCACTGCTGCCTCGAGGCGAGCATTTTCAAAATATGTCCCGAGGGCGTGTTTGGAATAGGATCCGACTTTATCTGCTGATTCAGGCAGGAATATATTGGGATCGTATCCAAACAGTGCTCTCAATACTCTAGAGGGGACAAAGGGTTCTGATATTCAAAACAAGACCCCGAAAATGCCCCAAATCACACCCTGGGCATTTAGGCCCACGCCCATAGTGAGAGATTACCAGTGGTTGCGCTACGCCAGATCTAAAGACAGGAAAACGGTATACCCACGAATGTGGTCCGAAAGCACGAGCAAAGGTATATGGTCCGTCAAAGAGTGAGGTCAATAACCTCACCGAAGAAAGCTCTCGGTGCTTCTTTCTTGATGTTATCCTCCCTGAAGAATCCTGGCGTCACCTCCGCTGGGAGAGTGATAGTCTGCCCAGGAACGGGTGTAAACTGGCATTCTTGTTTGACACGCTTGGTTGGGCGGCTTGAGCCTGGGTTTCCCGCTTCCGCTGCTTTCGTTGCATCATGAGATGCCAAACAAGCCTATGGCAGTCATTCAGTGAAAAGTCGATGAATGAATGCTGGATGGTTGGTACCTTCAAACTCGGAATCTCACCGTCAAAAGCATGACCCGCTTCACCAGTTTGCTCGGCGTCTTCGGAATCCGCTTTGCGTTTTTGTTTTGATGATCCTGCTTTGCTGTGCCTGCCTTCGGTGGCCGCAGCCCTCGCTCCATGAGCCTCAGAAACGATCTTTCGAGGAGCAACTCCGTCGGCAATGAGGGTGTCTGGAAGAAGATGGGCACCCCAGATCGGGCATGGACCGCGCATTCCACCCACCGATATTGCGGTATTTGAAGACAAATGTACAGAGCACTGCCATCCCTTCCATTATCCAGGATCTTCCTGCTCTGGGCAATGACTGAACTGGCCCTAATCTGCCGTTGAATCAGTCAACGCAATGCTTCTACGCTGATGCTGCTAAGCAACGCACCGCACACAATGCGACAGGCCTTTCTTACTGCGCTCATGAGCACGGTAGTCCTCCCGTGGAACATACGCCTTGTACTCATCCGTCTTCGCGGCTATGACTTTCTCAACAGAACGAATTACAAGGGCGATTTCGCCAAATTGCTTCGTTGTTGAGTCAAGGTATGCATCATCGTCTAGGTCTCGCTGTAGGATTGAAGAGGAGGATCATACGGTGACATACCTGTCAATTCCAGTGCGCCGAATTGAAGAGGACGGACGACGTTGGTGTTTGGGAAACCCACATCAGCAAATAATTTCGTGGTGGACACCCTTCGAGTTTCGTCTTTGGAGAAGAAGTTGCTACGGATACAGAGCTTCTCCCCATCCACAACTGCGCTAGCTCCGTAGTTCGCCGCGTTCACAAGCTGGTGGGGAAGCGAGCAACCTAGCTTGAAGTACTATATCCTTCATGAGCGAGTATCAATGGTGAAACCAAGGATCTGCACGCTGATACCTTCCCCAGTTCACAAGGAATCCAGCAGGTCACTCGAGCGCCCCTTCGCTTGCTTCAACCTGGAACTCGTCAAGCCGCTTGCCGTCAACCTCTATCCAAACATCGATTCCGTGGATTGAAATCGGCATCGTTCAATTCTCTGGTTAAACTGCAGTGCGTGGCTCGGAATAGCTCTCGTTGATAGTCCGCGGACCCAACTGAGCTGAAGGGAGAAGGAGAACTGCGGTAAGTGACACTGGCGGTGAGGAAGCAAGATGACAGCCGCGCGGCAGCACTGGCACTGCTTAGGGCTCAAGTTGCGTCTGCTTGGCGAGCGCTTCAGCACATCCGCTGCAAACGGATCAAACCAAGCGGTTAAGGGCAGGTTCTTTCGCGCCCTCAGGCTGCGCGTCGATGAGTCCCCTCAGGCCGAGTACTACCCAGAGACTCACACCTGTATAAGAACAAGGAATAACACACTGGATCCATTTTTCATGATGAGAAACTTGTAGATTTACGCGTTGCGGGATGCTCTGCGTCATTCGAGCGATAGGTCTACGAAAGAGCAGGGCGTAGGTTCGCGCTTAGATAGTTTCGACGGAGGGGTCTCCACATCTGCTGAACGTTTCAACCTCGTGCTACAGAGGGCAGAGCGAGCTGACTTCTGAAAAGGCGAGAGCCAGGCAAGAATGAGTTCGTGAACAGATCCTCGAGTCGCGCTCAAGGAGTACTCACCAAGATGTCCCGTTTATCGTCTTCCCGTAATTGGTTGAGAGCTCGAATACCAAGTTTGTCGTCCTGCGGTTCAGCCTTCTCCAGCTTGATTGCCTCTACTTTAATTTCTTGCACCTCGAAAAGCTCTTCGTCCATCTTCGCCGTAGCAGAGGGCGCCAAAGAGTTCGCTCGAGGGGTGGCAGTGTCATCTCGTGGGACGATGCCGTCGGCTACGAGCGTTTCTGGAAGGATNATAAGCCACCATACGAACGCGGTAATGAAGATAATNCNCACCCATATTGCGATAGTTGAAGACGAATGTACACACTANCTCGCTTCCGACGGCCTTGACCAGGGGGTTCGCTCGAAGATTNCGCTCTTCTCCAAGTCTGAGNAGAACTGGTTAGCGTTCGAAAAGCCTGCGATNCNAGGAGCGAGTTACCTGACACAATGCGAGAGGCANTTCTTCGAGCGCTCGTGNGCGCGATAGTNATCTCTNGGNGTNCGCANCGTCGCCTTATCCTCGTCGAGTGGTTTCCANTCCTCCACTGAGTAAACAGCAAGCACGACCTCGCCAAAGCGCTTCTCGGCCATGTCTAGCGCGGACTCATCATCTAGACAAAACACAATATCTTCAGTAAAACAGAAAGCAGAGTCCAATGTCGCAGGAAAATGAACTGACCAGTCAGTTCCAGCGCGCCAAACTTGAATGGNCGGATTGTACCCTTCTTCCTAACCACCGCCCCAGTAAATGATCTCGTCTCGCCGCTTTCGCACACAACGTCCTTGCTAAACGAATTTTTGGACAAGCCGACGCGAGTCCCGTCCAGGTGAACTTTCACAGTATGGTTCGCAGTTCTCACTCGTTCAGGCGGCAAAGAGCAACCGAGTGTAAACTTCTAGGTACACCTCATGAGTCTTGACGACAGCCTATCTCAANTTCTGATCATGGAGTGGTACACACCTTTCCCGGCTCACAAGGCACCCAGCAGACCATACGAGGATGACCTTCGCTAAGGTCGGTGTGGACTTGGAACTCCTCCAATCGCTTCTCATCAATCTCGACCCACGCTTGTATTCCATGGCTGGATATCGGCATTGGCGGATGGAAGACCTTTGAGACCGGTCGCTTTCTGANCGGTGGGGAGAAGCAGGATATGCTCAGTTGATCACCTGGAGGAAGCAAAACTGACCGAGAGGTGGTTCGTGCAAAAAAGCACGGACTCCNCTNGCGCTTGTACCTATTTGGTGGGCGTACTTCGGAGACCAGTCACANCCTGCGAGGGACCATAGAGACCTGTCAACNCATTAAGGCAAANCCAATTGGGACAGACTTGACCCCTTCAAATCGGAAGGAAACATTTCAGTAAGGTGCGAATGTAGGATGTGCGCACGCATTTCAAGCACGAAATNGAACGGGNTCATGTANCTGCTGCGATTATGGCACANTGGCACGGTGTAGACTGCGAATTAGACGGAAGCGAGAATTAAGAAAGGAGNGTAGTCCCCACGGGCTATAAGGGTAAACAGAGAGGCGAGAATGTTCGGTACGGACTGGTAACTATTCCTTCATGTGAGATCAAGAACCTCCCCCAGGAACAAAAGAGGCNCTTGNTTCCTGCTTGACTCGACTTCGGGAACNGGAGGGTGGATTGGTGAGGCCGACGATCTCTGAAGGAATANGAGTGCTCTCATGCTCCTGCCACTTGACGCGCTTGATCTTGATGCNCTTNGCTGGGAGTTGGCTTGCAGTGTGCNAAGCNTGCGCCTCTTTCGCTTTCATGTCGGCCAGCTGGGTNTGAGCATGGAGGTCAGTCAGGGTTGCGACTTAACAAAGGTTTGGAAGNGAGCTGACCTCCACTCTTCCGGTATCTTCGTTGGTAGGGGCAAGTAACGCTAACGCACTCGCATCCTCGTCTTCTTCCTTTACATTGCTAGCTNTACGCTTCCNGGTCGACGTGCCAACTNCATGNGTTGCCGANTTAGAATGAGGANCGACAACTTTGNCCTGGNCAGAANCAGCAACCTTGCGCGGCGCAATGCCGTCTGCCATGAGAACNNCTGTAGTGGNGTCAGTGANGNCACCAAATGTTCACNGCGANGGAGATAGTGGACCCANCGGACGGTACTTGAACACGAATGTNCACACTGTCTTCACTCCGACCGCTGTGCTGCGNGGAACTCCGCTNGTCCGGGGCTTCTCTTCACCCANCCTGGGNGNNATGTCAGNTANAGCTNGGAGGCAGNACGANTGGTAGGCACTTCACACAGTGAGTCATGCCCTTCTTGACACGCTCATGAGCTCNGTAATCCTCTTTCCAGANNGACTGCGGTGGAACTGCTTGAGNNACGTATTCTTCNACGGANAGTATCTCCACCCTNATCTCCCCATACTGCTTGGTAGGNGCAGCNAGAANNGAGTCGTCATCNTAGGATTGTCNGTCAATTCAGCGACTTTGCCATANAAGNCNAGAGANGTAGTTTGTNGCAGTACCTGTAAGCTCAAGAGTTCCGAANTNAAATGCTCTGGTGCCCATGTCCTCGTTCACCANCTCTTCTTNGAAACNGCGNTTTTCATTTCNAGTAGCNGCCACGTTTCGGCGNACAANGTTGCCGATGACNGATACTTTCGTNCCGTCGAGGTATANANAGANANTATGGTTTGCTGCCCNNACCTGCCGCCAAGGTATNGAGCAGAAAANTGCAAAGGCCTNTTNGAGCNNGTTACCCTCAGNCCAGCNANGTAAGGCNNGNNGATGAGGAACTNCANCGTACCTTCCCNGCTTNACATGGNACCCAGCACACAANCTTATCGTCNCTCTCTGANTCCACCTTGNANTCGCGCAGACTCTTTCNCTCCACCTCGATCCAGGCTCTAAAGCCCACTGGTGATGAAGGCATCCNGCGTTGTCGGTGCCAGCCACTTGCTGAATGCTCNAAGGCGTTGTTTCTAAACCGGGTCTATTAGGCTTNCTTANGACTCTGAATACTATNGCGACAGTGAAATTNGAAGATAAAGGAGGCTGGAACAAAAGGACGTTGTGAGAGCGATAATGGTGGTGGTTACTGGGAAAGGTNGGCTATCCGCGACGGATCAATGTTCGCGTTGCTTGTCTTTGTTTGCAACGTCTNGCTGGACGCGTCCTCNAATTAGTNGTGTGTGATAAGTATGGCATANGTTGATGAACAAGGCGAAAACGCGATTATGGGGTTATAGATTAGATGATAACGAGNTACAGCTACAAGTTTTGGAAAAGANAAGGTTNNCAACATCTCAACGGAGCGGATATNTTGGTGGTGTTAGGTGAGGTCGATGACCTCGCCTGGAACGAAAGNGGACTTCGGTTCNCTNTTAACGCGACTNCCGGAGCNGGAAGGGAGGTTCGTGAGNTCGATGATCTCGCCTGGNNTCAAGGNGCTCTTGCTTTCCTTCTTCACGCGCTTCGCAACTGGTTGGNCACGACGAGCTGCAGCTCGCGCCTTCATTTCCGCNAGTCGGGTCTNGTGNNNAGGCNATTTAGAGGTGAGGATGNGCTCAGAAAANGATTGNTAATGTACCTCAAGATTCTCAATGTCCTCGTCAGTTGGATCGAGCAGGCCTTGGGCGACCTCGTCTTCTTCCTTGACCTCGTCCAACTTGCGCTTGCGGCGTCTTCCGGAAACGTCTGCCTCCGGGGCGGGAGTCGATCGCGAACCAGACGCAGCTGCATTCCGCTCGGGTACTGCTTGCTGAGGTGGTGCTATCCCGGCGGCGCGAAGCACGTCTAGCAGGAGGTCATGTGTAATAGACATGGCATGAATCCTTTGTGCTTACCTATCTGGCGATATTTGAACACGAACGTGCACTCTTTCTTGCGACCGATCGGGTTCGAATAGCTTGTCACAGCTACACAAGGCTTCTCTTCACCGAGCCTGGCGACGCCGGCAAACGTAAGTTTTGCGTGTAGTAAAAGCGAACAAACACCCTACTTACTTGACGCAGTGGGTCACGCCTTTCTTTACCCGCTCGTGAACGCGATATTCATTGACACTATCGGGTTCCGGCGAACGTCGAGAGTAGGAGACGATGTATCGTTCAACCGACTCAACGCGCACGACAATCTCGCCGAATTGTTGCGCAGGAGCGTGCAAAAGTGAGTCGTCGTCTTTGTTCCAGTGTCAAAGAATATTTTACTGGGCATATGTGGTGGCCGCACCTGTGAGCTCCAGACTTCCAAACTGGAAAGCTCGAGTCGCCGTGCCTCCCCTGACCAATTGTTCGCTGAATTGTTGTGAATAAGGGGCAGACGAGACAGGGTTGTTGTAGACAACGCCACCACGACACGTAACGGTCGTTCCATCGAGTGCGATGTATATGGCGTGGTTGGTAGCGCGAACCCTATCTTCGGGGATGGAGCACAGAATCTTGAATTCCTTTTGATACATTCATGAGCCTGGTGCAGTTCCAGTGGCACTTTGAAGATTCGGTCGCACCTTTCCCGCCTCGCACGGCACCCAGGATGTCACCTTGTTTCCTTCAGACTCTACCTTGTACTCCTCCAACTTCGCACCCTCTACCTCAATCCATGCTTGAAACCCCAACGGCGAGGATGGCATGATCCGCGTTCAAACAACAGTGCAGGAATGAAGTCAAATTTTGTCTCAAAACGTGTCTTTGGAAGCTAGACCAGCTGCTTCCTCGTATTTTCAGCCTCAGTGGCCCTTGGGATGGGAGAGAACAAGTGTGGTCGGGGAGTAGAGTCAAGGGGCTCCTGGTGGCTCTGGTCAAAGGCTACTAATGAGGGATTCCGGCGGATCAATCTTCGCGCTGATTGGCTCTGTTTACGCCATGTGGCACAAGAGCATGATTGGCGCCCGACGACATGAAACGCGTCGCGCAATGAAGGACAATGGGAGCAGCAGTAACGGCTTGCCCTAGGTACCCAGTTTCGCGCTGGGGTATCGAGGTGAGCATTGAATGAAGCCTGGACTGCTGAACTTTCGGATAAGCTCTAAGACTACAAGCCGAATGTTCGGCATAAAATAAACAACAGGCGTTGGTTGGGCGTTGGCTCTTTGGAGGGTTCGAGGTCGGCTAGCTATAGGGCAGCTGAACGACCTCTCTGACAGCCGGTATGTAGGTAACGTCTTCCCTCCTGACTCGAAACGCTCTGTGGTTCTCACCCCTCACGTAATTTGTTATGGGAGGTCGGCTCCTTGCCCACTGTGATTGCGCTGAGGCTACCACTCTCCTTGCCCTCAAAGCCGCCAGTCGGTCCTAAAATGGACGCGGTTATCAGTATCGACGAGCGCTTAAAAAGAGTCACCATGCATACCTCGAGGGTTAAAGTTGCCTCTTCGCCATGTTCCAGGTTCAGTAACAGGCGCGCGACCTCTTCTTCTTCGATGGCATCTTCCCGATTGCGCGTCGAGGGAGGCTTGAAGGATCTGCCAGTGTGCGCTGTGGAATCCTTGAATCTTGGCACGGTTTGCGGGACGGACGCAACAGCATCCCTCTTATACGCGTTCCCGATGCTTGGAGTCGGAGCAGAGGGGTTGAGAAAGCTGACCAGTTGAACGGTATCTTAAACTAAACACAAACTTGCACTCTGCCTTCTTGCCTATCGCCTTCGAATGGGCCGTCACAGGTGTACACGGTTCTGCTTCGCCAAGCCTAAGAACGAATGTCAGTCGAGACTTTCCCCGCGAAAGAATAGAGCGATCGTGACTTGACGCAGTGGGCCATTCCCTTTCTTGCCGTTTCGTGAACGCGATAGTCATCAACGTGATCGGGTAGGCGATGGGACGACACGGTGGTGAAGCCTGCAATTGAGGAGAAGTATACGATAATCTCTACGGCATGTTTTGTGGGCTTGTCGGGAAGCGAGCGGTCCCCTTCCGCCGTACAGTCAGAGGCTCGAACCGCGGGCAAATGAGGAATAACAGAGCTACCGTTTTGGTCCAGAGTGCCAAACCGGAATGACCGCGTAGCCGCGTCCTCCTTGGCTAGTTGCTCACTAAATCTTCGCGTCCATGGCCCAATGGCATCACCATTCTGGTACACTGTGTCGTCACGAAGCACCGCAGGTTTCCCACCCAGGTCGATGGAGATGGCGTGATTCGTGGCACGAAGCCTGTGACCTGGGATAGAGCATCCGATCTTGAATTCCTTAGATTATTTCAGCGGAAACGCCTCGAGCTAGATTTGCAAGGGGGACGCACCTTTCCAGCTTTGCAGGGAACGGTACACACCACCGTACTACCTCTATATTCCACATTGGACTCTCTGAGCCGCCTTCCGTCCACTTCGACCCACGATTCAAAGCCCCGAGGCGATAGGGGCATGACGTTGCTCGATTCGTTATGCAGGGGCTTCAAGCAAGGTTTTGAAGCGATGCAGTATTTGCTGCGGAAGTGGATGAGCGGGAGCGATGCAGACGCGGGCAAGTGCTGGGAAAGGAGACAAAACAGAGAAGTCGAACGGTCCTGATCGACACGCCAGCCGCTTGCGCCTCAGCTAGGTGGATGACCACTGGGATGGCTGACAGCCCAACCCAGGAAGGATCCGTAGAAGGGCAATCGAGCCTGAAGGGTGACGCACTGCGCACGATCGGTAGAACGGGCGTTGAGTTGTTGTACGACGGCTCAATGCCTCGAGTCGGTAGGTCGTGCAGGCTATGAATTCCAATCCGGATGCCCGGTTGTGCGCACTCCCGCAGGCACGCGTCCTCCTCCGTTATAGACCATCGTTAGGGTTCCGCAATCGACTATGCTACTCCGAAGCGCGAGGCCGTTCGCTGCATTCTTGTTACAAGCCTTTCATCTCCCCGGCCATAGAGAAAAGGTATCTGAATACTACGGTTGAGGCTTTCCAGGAGCCCTTACAATCGGTTTAGAGGAGGTAATGTCGTATAAGTCTCTTGGCATGTTGTTCGTCCCAGAGCTTTTCAGACAGTGACATGGCGGCAGGAGGAAAAGGGGGAGCGCCAGGGTTAGGACCGTCATCGGTGAAGTTGTAGACCTATCCTAGGGTTAGGTTTAGCAGTTCAGGGCAGGCTCGGGAAAGGGCAGCTCGAGCCGCAACTGGAACCGGAGCTGTTCTCCGTCTCACCACGACCACGACCACCACCAGACAACCGCACTTGTACACCTATTAGGACTACACCTCCTGCCATGACTGTCCATGCCGATGGCGCGACCGCTTACTCTGAAAGCTGTCCACTTCCGGCTGATCCAGGGTCATCTCCAATTGCAAAGAATCTTCTCTGCTTGCCAGAAGAAATACTGGTGCTGTTCTCGATGGAGCTTGACTTCAAGAGCCTCGTTCGATTCCGCGTCGTAGGTCAAGGGTGTACGCTCTCGGAAATTGTGCTCACCGACGTCTCAAGACATGCCGGAAGTTGAACAGGATAACCCGTACTCGCCAGGTCTGGCACCACCTTCTCCGCAGAGCTGTGGGTATGACCATTCCACAACCCTTCTTCTTGTCCAAGCCTCTCTATGATTGCTCAGCCGATGATATCGAAACCGACCTCCAGAGGTGGGAATCTGGCTGGGGTTCGCCCAAAAGATCAAATTCGTCAAACGCAGTCGCGCTGCACCTTCCGGCTGGCGACGCCCGCGCGGGAAGATGGTCGCCTCTGAGTTGCTTCCTGGAGGCAGATGGCTAATCGCTGGCTACGAAGATGGCTCTGTGTGGTCCTTTGACTTTTCGC